>ML325566.1:0-94883 GCA_005239505.1 Nicotiana paniculata
TTCTTGCACTTCAATGGAATTTTCTTCTTGTCTACTTTGATCCACGAAATTCCTCGTTTAATTTTGTTTTAGGAGTCTATTTATAGGCTTAGGGTGAACCCTAACCGTGTAGGAGACTTCTATTTCAGTCGGGAAACATTTAACTCGTCAAACTCGGACTTGGGCGAAACTGGGGACCCTGGGCGTTTGGGCTCTAACGCCCCCCTAACGCCAGGGGGGGGGGGCTAGGATTTATGGGGCAAACGCCCCCTAACACCAGGGGTTGCCAGGCTTTAGGGGGCAAACGCCCGGCTATCGCTCGGGCGTCTCCTTTTGCGTATTTTCTACGTATTTGCATCCTTTTAGCCCCGTTTCCATCTCCACTTCACCTACACATGAAATAAACTCCATTAAGCACATAACAAGTGTAATTTTATCATTAATGCGCATAAAATGTAAGGTATATCACATGTTAAACTATGCAATTTAGTCTCGCATCACTAATCTTGGTCGTTGATCTCTAAGATCAATGCTCCGCGTTATTTCTTACCAGTTTTAATCCTAACCCAAACCCTAACCCCCTCACTCTTTCATTTCCACTGCCACTAGTTCCCTAACCTCTCTAATGCTCTCTCAACTAACCCCTTACCCTAATCGCCATTACCGGTAAAAAGCTCTTATCTATGGTGATTCTGAGCATTCTCCGACCACTACAAGCGGCTATTTGATTACGTAGATCCTTGAGAGAATCTCATGGAAATTCAACCTGGTTCTTGCCAAAAATTTTCTAGAGGCCTTTCTGTGGCCTTTCTCATTTGTGAGTATGGGTTTCCTCTTATTTTTTAGTGCAAATCCATAGTTTTTGACCGATTTTCTTTTATCTCTACTATTTCTGAAAACCCTAGTTTCACTAGTCTTTGAATCTGCTCAGATCTGAAATGATTCCAGTATTATTGGATGTTTTACTTTGAAAATCTCTTGTTCTAGTTAATTTCTACGATTTTATTCACTCTTTCTGAAGTTAGGGTTCGTCCCAGACTTTTCTTCAAAGATTTTCCTAACTTTTCAGTGTTTAAACTAGGTGTTCTTCACTATCTTGACTGATTCTCATGTATATTCTTCAACCCTAGATGTTTCTATTTGTTATATTGATTTTTCAATTTTTTTACGTTATTATGTTTGTTTCTGTGAACCAGTCTTAATTGATTTGTATTTAGGGAATTTGAATAATTCTATCCTGTTAAAATCAGTATTTGCTGAGATTTTTACTCGTTTCCTTATTTGTGACCTTAACTGATTATCCTTGCCTTAATTAATTATTAGTATGGTATGGGAATTTACGGACTCCCAATATGGTATGATTCTGATTTGCTGCCTTAATTGAACCCTAATTTTGGCGGTTACTTGACTATCCCCAATTAATGGTTCTTTTCCGGATTTCCCTATAGGAATTGATTCTGTGATTGGTTAATTGGTCCTAATTTATTGAACTATGATTCTATTTGATTTATTTGTTCTACTCCTTAAGTACTATATATACACTCTCATTTTGATTCTTCAAACATGAACAATAATTCGCAAACACACTAACACACTTTGCTCTCAGCTCTCTGCTACTTGTGTTCATTACACTATCTAGCCGGCTGAAAGCCAAAGCTAGACCACTGAATCCTGCATACTTTCACCTTTTATTTTTTCTTCCTTTAACTGGTATGTTCCTATTCCTAATGTCGTTTATTATACTATGAAGCTTGAACCTATGTTCTCTCTCATCTATCGCTTTACTTCTGTTGAATCCATGCCTCTTCTGTATTTCACTTAGCATGTCTACTACTGTCACGACCCAAATCCTAACCTAGGTCGTGATGGCACCCAACGTCGCCGTCAGGCAAGCCATCTTTTATTTACTATTGATTTCAGGTAGTTTACCAAAACATTTTTCAACACTTGCTTAACTTAGTTTGAGACATTTAAGTAGAAACGGATAACTTAGGCAAATTTTGATGCAAAATAAATAATCATGAAGTCATAATTTACGATTACATCCCAAAAGAAAGTCTACTAGCGTGTGTGTGCCAGGAACTAGTGTCACAAGTCTACAGGTATCTAGTAGAATAATATCAAAAGAATGAAAATCGGTCCTACTGTCTGAGTAAGTATAAACAAATATGACAAAAAAATAGCTCCAGAGTGCTGCTGGAAATCGCTAAGAAGAGCAGCTCACCGTGAAGCCTCGACCAGTAAAAACTCAGGGACGAGCTCTGGACTGGAACCCAGATGCACCTGCCTCAGAATCTGTACAATTAAGTACAGAGCGTAGCGTGAGTACATAAACAATATGTACCCAGTTAGTAACCCGCCTAATCTCGAAAAAGTAGTGACGAGAGGTCGACTATTCTCTAACTAGGGTCCAAACAAAGTATTTAAGTGATAATTTAAAAGAGGACAACAAGTAAGCATGGATAGTAAGAAAATAAATAATGATTCGTAATAAAATCCGAATGTGAAATGAAGCATCAATTTACGAGTTTTCAGTTCGATCTTCTGGGATAATTCACAACTCAACAGACATAAACAATATTAGGCAAATAGCATGCGCATAGTGGAATAAGGACATCCGGCTTGGGCCAACATAATAATAATAAATGTGCACTGCCGAAGGATCGAACGACACGAACCATAGACGCATCTATCAATACCCGCCGTGGCGTACGACCTGCTCCCATGAGAGTATGGGAAATAATCACCTTGCTCGCAGGATATAAATTGCGAAGCGGTCGCATGCAAACACAACATCTTTCTTTCAATTCTTTTCAAATAACAATTCCTTTAAGACATCAAACTCTCAGTTTTCCTTTAAAGCATAGTTGCGTACAATGAAGTTACAAAGCATATAACTCAAGTTAATGAAATTCACATGGCATGGTGTGGGCCTAACTACCCGGACATAAAAATAATAGTCACTACGCACGGGCTCGCGCACCTTGCATGTACGTAGTCCCCCACAATAATGACACATACTCATTTAATTCACCTATAGGCAAAATTCCCTCTTACAAGGTTAGAAAGGAGACTTACCTCGCGTCAAGTATACTTCCCGGGTCAAGAATGCGCCCGAAACTCCAAATTCGTCGCCCAAGGACTCGAAACTAGTCAAATATTGCATAAATAAATCAGTCTATACTCAAAAGTATGAAATTCTCCATTTAAATGATTGTATCAACCTAAATTGCAAATTCCCAAAATACACCCCCGGGCCTACGTGCTCGGATTCCGGAAATTTTTGAAGGAAAATATCACCCATGGCCTAAGGATCAATATTATATAGTTTTTGTTTGATTCCTCAACAAATTTCTTGGTCATTTCCCATTTTTGTCAAGAATCTAGGTTTTTACTCTAACCCATGTTTTCTACTAATTATGGTGTTAATCTACCTAACAATTCAAATAATAAGCTAAATTCATAGTAGAAATTACTTATCTCTCAGTAGCTAGGTCGAATACCCTTCTTGCATGCTCTCAAAATCGCCCAAGAATGAAGAAAAATGGTCAAAAATGGCTAAGTCTGTGTTTAAAAGGAAGTGCACTGCCTACAAGCTTTTAGCACCTGCGGCTCGAGGACCCCACCTGCGGTCTCGCATCTGCGGCTCGAGGATCGCACCTGCGGTCTCGCGTCTACGAGGAATTTCTCGCACCGGCGGATAAGGGAAAGGGAGTCTGGTTTCGCACTTGCGGCTCCACTTCTGCAGAAAGGGACCCGCACCTCCGGAAATTGGCAACTCCCTCAGGAGTCGAACCTGCGAGACTGGGACCGCAGGAGCGGTCTCGCACCTGCGACTGGACCTCTGCAGGTGCGGTCGCACCAGACCTGGTGCACCAGCAGTCATTTTTGGCTATATTTTTTGCCTCGCTCGATGCTCGAATGTCATTTGGGCCCACCCGAGACCCCGTCCAAATATACCAGCAAGTCCTAGATCATAATACAGACTCGCTCGAGCCTTCGGAACACCCGAAACAACGCTAAATCTAAAAATCACACCTCAAATCCTATTGGATCAAACTTAAGAACTTCAAGTTTCTCAATTCGCTTTCAACATGCCGAACCAGACCTATACTACTCGGAATGACACCAAATTTTTCGAGCAAGTCATAAATTACATAACAGAACTATTCCCGGTATCGGAATTCCGTTCGGACCTCGATAACACAAAAACACATTCTAAACCTCAGTTTGAACTTAAAGACATTCGTACTTCACTATTTGGCGCCGAAACACTCCCGGGTCATCCAAAACCCTTTCCGAACACATGCCCAAGTCCGAAATCATCATACCAACCTACTGGAATCTTCAGATTTTGATTTCAGGGGCCGTTTAATAAAAATTTTGACTGAAGTCAAACTTGGCTTTTAAGGCTAACCTTAAGGAACTAAGTGTTCCTGTACTACTCCAAACTCCTACAAACCTCGAACCACCCGTCCCCGCAAGTCATAAATCAGGAAAAGAAACTACAGGAAGTTTCATTTAGGGGCACGGGGTCCTAAAACACAAAACGACCGGTCGGGTCGTTACATTCTCAACTTCTTAAACAAATGTTAGTCCTCGAACGGGTCTAGAATAATACCTGGAGTGCTGAATAAGTGTGGATATCTACTCCGTATGTCCTCCTCGGACTCCCTAGTTGCCTCCTTGACTGGTTGGCCCCTCCACTGGACCTTTACGGCGGAAACCCTCTTGGACCTCAAGTGGCGATCCTGTCTGTCAATGATAGCAACTGGCTCCTCCTCATAACCCAATCTCTCATCTAGCTGAATGGTACTGAAATCTACTACGTGAGAGAAGTCGGTGTGATACCTCCAGAGCATGGACACATGAAAGACTAGATGAACCCCTGATAAATAGGGAGGTAAAGAAAGCTCAACACCTCAAATGGACCTATAAACCTCAGGCTCAGCTTGCCCTTCTTCCCAAACCTCATAATACCCTTCATCGACGAGACCTTCAACAGAAGCTTCTCACCCTCCTTAAATGATACATCACGCGCCTTCTGATCCGCGTAACTCTTCTGTCTGGACTTTGCTGTGCGAAGTCTCTCCTGAATCAACTTAACCTTCTCCAAAGAATCCTTCACCAGATCGGTGCCATATAGCTTAGCCTCGCCACGCTCGAACCATCCGATGGGAGATCAACATCGCCGACCATACAAGGCCTCAAATGGAGCCATCTCAATGCTGGACTGATAACTATTATTATAAGAAAACTCGGCCAAAGGCAAGAACTGGTCCCACTGCCCTGCAAAGTCAATCACACATTCTCTGAGCATGTCCTCCAATATCTGAACTGTCCGCTCTGACTGCCCATCGGTTTGAGGGTGAAATGCTATGCTGAGCTCTACCCGGGTGCCCAACTCACTCTGCACGGCTCTCCAGAAGTGCGAGGTGAACTGAGGACCTCGATCTGATATAATGAACACAGGCACACCGTGCAACCGAACTATCCCCCGAATGTAGATCTGGACCAACCTCTCAAAAGTGTAAGTGGTAGCTACTGGAATGAAATGTGCCGACTTGGTCAACCTGTCCACAATGACCCAAACCGCATCAACCTTCCGCAAAGTCTGAGGCACCCGACTACGAAGTCCATAGTGATGTGCTCCCGTTTCCACTCAGGTATAGGCATCTGCTGAAGTAGGCCTCCTGTCCTCTGGTGCTCATATTTAACCTGCTGTAAATTTAGACATCTAGCCACCTACTCCACTATGTCGTCTTCATCCGTCTCCACCATTAGTGCTGCCTCAGATCACGATACATCTTCGTAGCACCAGGATGTATAGAATACCGTGAACTGTGAGCCTCCTCTAGAATCCTCCCCCTCATCCCGTCAACATTAGGGACACATAAGCGACCCTGAAGTCTCAGAACACCATCCTCTCCAATAGAAACCACCTTGGCACCACCATGAACCACTGTCTCCTGGAGAGCCACCAAGTGCGGATCATCATACTGCCAAGTCTTGATTTCCCCCAATAATGAAGACTGAACCATCACACATGCAAGAACCCGGCTGGGCTCCGAAAGGTCCAACCTCACCAGGCGATTAGCCAAGGATTGAATGTCCAAACCTAGAGGTCTCTCCTCTACTGAAATAAAAGCCAAACTACCCATACTCTCCACCTTCCTCCTTAAGGCATCTGCTACCACGTTCGCTTTGCCCGGATGTTAAAGAATGGTGATGTCATAATCCTTCAGCAACTCAAGCGATTTGCGCTGCCTCAAATTAAGATCCCTCTGCTTGAACAAGTTCTGCAAACTGCAGTGATCTATATAAACCTCACAAAGCACCCCATACAAGTAATTCCTCCAAATCTTAAGAGCATGAACAATCGCCTCCAACTCCAGATCGTACACATGGTAATTCTTCTCATGAACATTCAGTTTCCGCGAAGCATATGCAATAACTCTCCCCTCCTGCATCAACACACAACCCAAACCAACGCGTGAAGCGTCGCAATAAACTGTATACATCCCAGAACCGGAAGACAACACTAGAACTGGTGTTGAGGTCAATGCTGTCTTGAGCTTTTGAAAGCTCGCCTCACACTTATCAGACCATCGAAATGGGGAATTCTTCTGGGTCAACCTAGTCAGAGGGGCTGCAATGGAGGAAAAGCCCTCCACAAATCGATGATAATAACCTGCTAGACTTAAGAATCTCCTGACCTCTGTAGCTGAAGTAGGGCATAGCCAACTCTGAACTGCCTCAATCTTCTTAGGATCAACCTTGATACCCTCTCCGGATACCACATGCCACAAGAATGCCATAGAATCCAACCAAAACTCACACTTGGAGAATTTAGCATACAACGTCTGTTCCCGCAAAGTCTGGAGCACCACCCTCAAATGCTGCTCGTGATCCCCCAGGCTATATGAGTAAATCAGAATGTCGTCAATGAAGACGATGACAAAAGAATAAATATAAGGCCTGAACACCCTGTTCATCAAGTCCATAAATGCTAATGGGGCATTACTCAAGCCAAAGTACATCACCAGGAACTCATAGTGACCATATCTCGTACGAATGGCAGTCTTCGGAACATCCGAGTCCCGAATCTTCAGCTGATGGTACCTTGATCTCAAGTCAATCTTAGAAAACACCCTCATACCCTGCAACTGGTCAAGCAAATCATCGATACGTGACAACGGGTACTTGTTCTTGATGCTGACCTTGTTCAACTGGCAGTAGTCAATACACATCTGCATAGTCCCATCATTCTTCTTCACAAAGAGCACTGGGGCACCCCAAGGCGATACGCTCGGTCTGATAAACCCTTTAGCCAATAACTCCTCGAGCTGTTCTTTCAATTTATTCAATTCCTTCGGAGCCATGCGATAAGGGGGAATAGATATGGGCTGGGTGCCCAGAGCTAAGTCAATGCAGAAATCAATGTCACGATCCGATGGCATGCCTGGAAGGTCTGAAGGGAATACAGCATCAAATTCTCAAACTACTAGTACTGATCAATCGTCGGAGACTCGATGGTGGTGTCCCACACATAACCAAGATAATCCAAACAACCCTTCTCGACCATATGTCGAGTCTTCAGGAAGGAAATACCCTCACTAACGGAGGAACCTCTCCACTCCAATCTGGGCAACTCGGGCATAGCTAGAGTAACAGTCTTGGCATGGAAATTTAAAATGTCATGATAGGGAGATAGCCAATACATGCCCAGGATAACCTCAAAATCAACCATGTCAAGAAACAAGAGGTCTATTCTGGTCTCGAACTCACAAACTGTAACCACACAGGATCGATAAATCATGTCCACAACCACAGAATCGCCCACAGGAGTGGACACATAAATAGGAGTACCCAAGGACTCACGAGGAATATCTAGGGAATGATCAAATAAGGATGATACATATGAATAAGTGGAACCTGGATCAAATAACACCGATGCATCTCTACCGCATACTGAAATAATACATGTGATCACGGCATCTGAGGCCACTACATCTAATCTGGCCGAAATAGCATAGAATCTGGCTGGAGCACCGTATGACTGACCTCTATCGGAATAAACAGGAGCTGACTGGGCTCCCCCTGCCTGGCCTCCACCTCTGGGATGACCCTTACCAGTCTGTCCTCTACCTCCGGGTGGCCAAACCGCTGGTGCTGACCTCATAGGCTGGTGACCCTACTGCACTACCTTGCCTCGAATTCTGGGAAAATGCCTCTTCATGTGACCTGGATCCCCACATTCATAACAACCTCTCGGCACCATGACATGTTGCCCTGAAGAAGAACCCTGAATAGCGGAAGGACTGTAGGAACTCTCTCGCATAGCACTGAAATAAGGACTGGTAGACCCCTGATGACTAGAATACCCGCCGGAGGAACCCTGAATAGCTGGCGGTCAGTAAGAACTCTTCGGCATGACGCTGAAATAAGGCCTCGCTGGGACACCTTGTGGAGGTGGTGGTGGTGCTGAATATGGGGGCTTACTAGGCTGGCCCCTGCCAAACTGACCTCTACCCCTTGCTGGAGCACCTCTGAAATCCTCTGAAAATCTAGCCCTCTTATCTTGTTGACCCTACTGACCCTGCTCTCTCCTCCTCAACCGATAACCCTCAATCCTGCGAGCAATCTCTACCACAAGCTGATAGCGAGTCCCCATCTCCACCTCTCGGGCCATGTTGGCCCTAATACCTGGATGTAACCCAGCTACAAATCTTCGCACTCTCTCTGCGTCAGTAGGAAGTATCATGAGTGTGTGACGAGATAGCTCAAAAAACCTATCCTCGTAGTCGGTCAATGACATCTGACCCTGCTCCAGCTGCTCAAACTGATATCGCAGCTCTTCTCTCTCAGAGGGTGGAATATATACTTCCATAAATAACTGAGTGAACTTCCCCCAAGTAACGGGAGAGGAATCTTCCGGTCTGCCGAGAATATAGGACTGCCACCATCTACGGTATCCTCATGTTGTGCAGTATATCCCTGCACCAGTTAATAAAGTCCTGTGCGTCCTCATGACGCTCACCTCCGTAAACATGAGGGTGCAATCTAGTCCACCTGTCTAATAACTTCTACGGATCACCGTCCGCACCTGGTCTGGGCTCAGGTGCTGCTGCTGCTACTGGCTGAACCCCGCCCACGGGAAGTGTACCTGGGGTCTGATATACTGCAGCTGCATGTCTAGCAGCCTGTGCAGTAGGGTCTGTGCTCCCCCTCCCTCCTGAGATGTGGTTGGATCTGCTGGAAATAAACCAGCCTGAGTCATGTTGTCCGTGAACCGCATCATACGCCCCATGACCTCCTGAAATCCCGACGCTGTCGTAAAATCCAAAGGGGCAGGATCTGCTGCGGGCACCTCACCCTGCTCCTCAGTGATGGGATCCTCATTGGATCCACTGGGAGTGCGACTGGTAAAGTCCTGGGACGCCCTCGTCCCTTACCTCGGGCCGGTGCCCTCCCCCGGCCTCTGCCATGACCTCGAATGAAGGGGGTAGCAGCCCCTCCCGGGTCTAGAACATCAGTTGCTCGCGTCCTCACCATCTGTGAGATAATATAAGAGTGATATTTTTAGTATACCATCAAATTCACGATAGAAGATGAATAAGGAGAGATTTCATAACACTATATAGCCTCCCGTAGATAAATACAGACATCTCCGTACCGATCCGCAAGACACTATTGGGTTTGCCCGTAACTTGTGAGACCTACGTGAACCTAGAGCTCTGATACCATGTTGTCACGACCCAAATCCTAACCTAGGTCGCGATGGCGCCAAATGCCGCCATCAGGCAAGCCAACATTTATTTACTATTGATTTCATGTAGTTTACCAAAATATTTTACAACACTTGCTTAACGTAGTTTGAGACATTTAAGTAGAAACGGATAACTTAGAAAACTTTTATGCAAAATAAATAATCATGAAGTCATAATTTACGATTACATCCCAAATAAAGTCTACTAGTATGTGTGTGCCAGGAACTAGTGTCACAAATCTACAGGCACCTAGTAGAATAATATCAAAAGAATGAAAGTATGTCCTACTGTCTGAGTAAGTATAGACAGAAATGACAAAAGAATATCTCCAGAGTGCTGCTGGAAATCGCCAAGAAGAGCAGCTCACCGTGAAGCCTCGACGAGTAAAAACTCAGGGACGAGCTCCAGACTGGAACCCAGATGCACCTGCCTCAGAAGAACTAGTGACGAGAGGTCGACTTGATACTTACTAGGGTCCAAACAGAGTATTCAAGTGATAATTTAAAAGAGGACAACAAGTAAGCATGGATAGTAAGAAAATAAATAATGAACCGTAATAAAATCCGAATGTGAAATGAAGCATCAATTTACAAGTTTTTAGTTCGATCTTCCGGGATAATTCACAACTCAAAAGTCATAAACAATATTAGGCAAATAGCATGCGCATAGTGGAATAAGGACATCCGGCCTGGGCCAACATAATAATAATAATTGTGCACTATCGAAGGGTCGAACGGCGCGAACCATAGATGCATCTATCAATACCCGCCGTGGCGTACGGCTCGCTCCCATGAGAGTAGGGAAAATAATCACTCCGCTCGCGGGATATAAATTGTGAAACGGTCGCATGCAAACACAACATCTTTCTTTCCATTCTTTTCAAATAAAAATTCCTTTAAGACATCAAACTCTCGGTTTCCCTTAAAAAACAGTTGCATACAATGAAGTTATAAAGCATATAACTCAAGTTAATGAAATTCACATGGCATGTTGTGGTCCTAACTACCCGGACATAACAATAATAGTCACTACGCACGGGCTCTCGTCACCTTGCACGTACGTAGTCCCCCATAACAATGACACATACTCATTTAATTCACCTATGGGGAAAATTCCCTCTTACAAGGTTAGAAAGGAGACTTACCTTGCGTCAAGTCTACTTCTCGGGTCAAGAATGCGCCCGAAACTCCAAATTCGTCGCCCAAGGACTCGAAACTAGTCAAATATTGCATAAATAAATCAATCTGTACTCAAAACTATGAAATTTTCCAATTTAAATGATTGTTTCCACCTAAATTACAAAATTCCAAAATACACCCTCGGGCCCACATGCTTGGATTCCGGAAATTTTTGAAGAAAAATATCACTCATGGCCTAAGGATCAATATTATATAGTTTTTGTTTGATTCCTCAACAAATTTCTTGGTCATTTCCCATTTTTGTCAAGAACTAAGGTTTTACTCTAACCCATGTTTTCTACTAATTGTTGAGTTAATCTACTTAACAATTCAAGTAATAAGCTAAATTCATAGTAGAAATTACTTACCTCTCAGTAGCTAGGTCGAATACCCTTCTTGCATGCCCTCAAAATCACCCAAGAATGAAGAAACATGGTCAAAAATGGCTAAGTCCGTGTTTAAAAGGAAGTGCACTGCCTACAAGCTTTTCGCACCTGCGAGGAATTTCTCTCACATGCGGATAAGGGGAAGGGGGCTTGGTTTCGCACCTGTGGTGGGAAGTCTGCACCTGCGGCTCCGCTTCTGCGGAAAAGGGCCTGCACCTGCTGAAATTGGAAACTCCCTCAAGAGTCACAACTGCGAGACTGGGACCGTAGGAGCGGTCTCGCACCTGCGACTGGACCTCCGCAGGTGCGGTCACACAAGACCTGGTGCACCAGCAGTCATTTTTGGCTGGTTTTTTAGCCTCACTCGATGTCCGAATGGCATCTGGGCCCACCTGAGACCCCGTCCAAATATACCAACAAGTCCTAAATCATAATACAGACTCGCTCGAGCCTAGGAACACTCGAAACAGTGCTAAATCTAAAAATCACACCTCAAAACTTATTGGATCAAACTTAAGAACTTCAAGTTTCTGAATTCTCTTTCAACATGCCGAACCATACCTATACTACTCGGAATGACACCAAATTTTGTGAGCAAGTCATAAATGACATAACAAAACTATTTCTGGTATCAGAATTCCGTTCGAACCTTGATAACACAAAAACACTTTCTAAACCTCAATTTTAATTTAAAGACATTCTTACTTCACTATTTGGAACTGAAACGCTCCTGGGTCATCCAAAACTCGTTTCGAACACACGCCCAAGTCAAAAATCATCATACAAACCTACTGGAATCTTCGGATTTCGATTCTGGGGTCGTTTACTTAAAATGTTGACTGATGTCAAACTTGGCCTTTAAGGCCAACCTTAAGGAACTAAGTGTTCCTATACTACTCCAAACTCCTCCAAACCTCGAACCACCTGTCCATGCAAGTCATAAATCAGTAAAAGCAACTACGGGAAGTCTCGTTTGGGGGCACGGGGTCCAAAAACACAAAACAACCGGTCGGGTCGTTACAACTACTGTGTTTAACTCTGTCTCTTTCCTGTTTATCACCTTATTCAACATGTTTACCTCTATGTTTAAGTTTCAATATTTCCTGTTTATTGCTCTAATATTATCTTTCCTATCTACTAATCTGTATTGGTATGACCAATTCTGTGTAGTTAAATCCCTCTACGAATTGATTAGCACGACTACTCATGCATTAACACCTCTATGTTTTCATGTCTATTTCTTCTAGTCAGTATAATTACTTATAGCATTAAGTATGGTTGTTCGACTTAGGTTTTTCCTATTTAAGACCCTAAATCAGTATGCTCTGGTGAATTTTATGAATGTCAATCTACCCCTGCCTGCTCTATGTCCCTGTTTAACTAGCAATCTTTCCTTCCATCCTGTTTCTATGTGCTCCTGATTCAGGATTCCTGTGTTCCCAACCCCCTGCTCCCCTCTCTGTGTAATTGTTATTCCTCAGCATGCTATATGCTCACCTAGAGTTAACTAATAAACCACGTTGAATCTGGGTAATGTGAGTCTTTGCTTTGAGACTTTGTGACTATGTTTCTAATTGTTGTTGTTTGCTGAACCTTTGTTTTTTAGAATGTTTCTGAACTTGTTTACACTTCTAAACTGTTTTTCACTTCTAATATGTTTTCAATTCTAATATCTTTTCACTTATAAACTATTTTCACTTCTGAACTATTTTCACTTCTGAACTGTTTTACTTCTGGGCTGTTTTCCTAGAATTGTTTCTACTCTTTAAAGCACTATCTTCCACTCCTACTCTTAGAATATTTAGGATCCTGCCCCTCTAGTGTGAGCACTACCTAGGAGTCCATGAGACTCCTCCAAACTCTGACACACTGGCGCTGGCCCTTCCTTACTGCACAAAAACTATTTCTCTTTAAAAGGAGTCTTGGTGTGAGCATTGCCCGGGGTCCCTGAGGCTCTTAGGAACTTTGACGCACCAAGATACTCTCTTGGAAAATATGAGATATTGGACCTTGGATTTGGTTGAAGACCTGGTCCTGTAGGTTTACTTTTGGGCCTTTCTAGGCTCCCTATAGAATAACAGTTTCATTTATGTAATTCATTCATTCTTGGCCTGTAATAATATTTCTTGTCAAACAGATATTGGGGATATTAGTAAAATGAGAGGGACTTTTATATGTGTTTTGTGGGGAAATCGGGTAGAAATCATTCTCCTAGGATTTTTGTGATTATATATGCATAAGAAACCATGCTTGTAAGATTGTTTTGTGCCCTAGAAAACATGCTTATAGGTGCATCATGTCATTTGTCCTAAACTTCTTCTTTCTAAAGTTTTGCATACTCATGTCTTCATAGAAATCCTGTCACTAGGTTGTTATCAACTCTGCCTAATGATCATGTTCATAAAGTTCTCCTATGTGCATTAGAAACCATGTTTTAGGACTTTTATTGCACTCGCCTAAATACCACGCCTATGCCTAGATAGTATAAAAGGTAGTCCCAACACCTAGATATCATGCTTATAGAGATAAATATATAAAACCAGTTCTGTAACGGTTATGATTATTTTTAAGCACCTAGATAGCATGCCTATAGGACATAATGAACCAAACCGCCTGTTTAAAATCACTTGTTAGTATTAAGACTCTGATGAACAATTAGATATCATGTTTATAGGACATCTCGGATCCACGCCTAGGAAAGCCTATAGGATAATTGAAATCTTGTGATTTGTAAAACTATGCTTTGCTGAACTATTTGTGAACTGCTCAGATTCAGCAAGTCCTAAAATAAGTAGGCAAACTCATTAGGTCTCCACTGCTTCGCTTTAACAATGCTGCATATATTTTATTTGTCATGTTCACCTAGATATCCTGCTTTAGGACTCTTAAAGTATCTGAAATACTGTTGTTTGAGACGTGCAATTGACTGCTTATTTGTGGAGGTAAATGTGAGCCCCCTTAATTGTTCCTTTACCTGACAGTCCTGCTTGTTTTAATTGTCGCTTAGATTTTCTCCTTTTAAAAACTTTAGGAGAGTCTAGAACTGCCTTAATTAGAGGTTCTAAACACCTCTAGGGACATAATAAAGGGACGGGCAATGCACGCATAGAGTACGTTTAATTAGAATCGCTTATATAACCACCAAGGGGAGGGTAATTGGGTAGTAAAGGATATGATGCGATGTGCTCTAATGCTACGTGTAACCCCTCTAGTTGAGGACGATTTACCGTGTATTGCACATATGTGATCCTATAGGCTAATAAAACTAGGACCCATTTATTCCCATTTTTTTGTAATCCATATGTGTGCTTAAATTGCTTTACTTGCTTAATGAATAATTCACCAAATATGAGTTTGTACGGGACCCACCATAGTGGACCTCGAGGAATGCCTAACACCTTCCCCTCAAGGTAATCTCAAACCCTTACCCCATCTATGGTAATGTAAACCGGTTTCATGAGTTACTTGAATTAGGTTCCCTAACGCACCTTAAATCCGCTAGGTGGCGACTCTTCAATTTCCATACTCATCTCCCAAAAGGAAACGAGTTGTCCCAAAGCATGTCGAAACCCGGACTCCGCAAAAAGGGGAAAAAGGGGGCGCAACAATGACCTATCAGGTCATCAAATTCTCCACCTCTAACGCACATAGAAAAGTACCTGCAGTGGTGAAAAGGTGAGGATATCCACTCCGCATGTCCGACTCAAACTCCCAAGTATATGCCTCAATGGGTTGGCCTTTCATACTATGCTCAAACCAAATGGCTCCTCCTCGTAAGTGAAATCCTAGTCAAACTGGACAGAGTTGAAATCTAACACATGGGACATATCGCCGTGGTACTTCTAGAGCATGGGACACTGGATGAACTGTTGATAACACTCGTAGAAAACTTTTCTACCTGGAATGAGTTGTGCAAAGTTGATCCTGAATAATCTTGACCATATCCAAGGCATCCTGTACTAGTCAGTGCCCAACAACCAAGCCTCCCCCGACTCGAACAATCCGATTGGAGATCGGCACCGCCTAACGTATAATGCCTCATAGGGAGCCATCTGGATGCTCGACTGGTAGTTGTTATTGTAAGAAAATTCCACAAGTGGCAAAACTGATCCCACGACCCTCCAAAGTCTATAAAACATGTGCAGTGCATATCCTCCAATAGCTGAATAGTGCGCTTGGACTGTCCGTCCGTTTGAGGATGAAACGTTGCGCTCAACTCAATCCGCGTGCCTAACTCATGTTTTACTACTCTCCAAAAGTGCAAGGTGAACTGCGTACCTCAATTAGAAATTATAGACACAGACACACCATGAAGACGGACGATCTCGCAGATATATCTTCCAATCGCTCCGAAGAATAGGTAACTGCCATAGGAATGAAATGTGCTGACTTGGTCATCCTATACACAATGACCCAAACTATGTCGAACTTCCTCTGAGTACCACCAGGTCTCTGATGCTCGCACTTTACATGCTGGCAATTTAGTCATCGAGCTACATATGCAACTATGTCCTTCTTCATTCTCCTTCACCAATCATGCTGCCACAAGTCCTGGTACATCTTGGTGGCGCACAGATGAATAGAATACCAAGAACTATGGACCTCCTCAAGAATAACCTCACGAAGTCCATCCATATTAGGAACACAAACACGACTCTACATCCTCAAAACTCTGTCATCCCTAATAGTAACATGCTTGGTATCACCATGCCGTACTTTGTCCCTAAGCACCAATAAATAAGGGTCGTCGTACTACGATCTCTGATGCGCTCAAACAAGGAAGACTGAGCGACTGTACAAGCTAGAACACGGTTCAGCTCCGAAATATCAAACCTCACAAACTGATTTTCCAAAGCCTGAACATCTTATGCAAACGGTCTCTCACCGATTGGAATGTAAGCAAGGGTGCCCATACCTTTCTACTCAAGGCGTCGGCCACTATATTGGCCTTCCCAAGATGATACAAAATAGTGATATCATAGTCTTTCAATAGATCTAACCACCTCCTGTGCCTCAAATTGAGGTCCTATTTCTTGAACAAATACTGAAGGTTTCTATGATCCATGAAAACATCACATGACACACCATAAAGATAGTGCCTCCAAATCTTCAACGAATGAACAATGTTTGCCAACTCTAAGTCATGGACATGGTAATTCTTCTCATGGAGCTTCAACTGCCGCTAAGAAGATGTAGTAACCTTGCCATCGTACATCAATATTGCACCGAGCCCAACACGGGATGCATCACAATATACCGTATAAGATCTTGAACCTGTGGGAAACACCAACACTAACACCGTAATCAAAGCAGTCTTGAGCTTCTGAAAGCTCGCCTCACACTCGTGTGGCCATCTGAATGGGGCACCCTTCTAGGTCAACCTAGTCAACGGAGCTGCTATAGATGAGAACCGAGGAGGACACATGGAGAAGATATCCTCACTTGTTCAGCACTACTGGTATGACTCTAGACCCGTTCGAGGATGAACGTTTGTTTAAGAGGTGGATAATGTAACGACCTGACTGGTTGTTTTGTTTCTAGAACCCCGTTCCCCTAAATAACACTCTCCGTATGTGTTTTTACTATTTTATGACTTGTGGGGATGGTTAGTTGGGGATTTGGAAAGGTTCGGGTAGAAATCAGAACGCTTGGTTCCTTAAGGTTGGCTTAAAGAGCCAAGTTTGACTTCGGTCAACATTTTGAGTAAACGACCTCGGAATTGAAATTTGACAGTTCCAATAGGTTCGTACAATGATTTTAGACTTGAGCGTATGTTTGGATCTGGTGTTGGATGACCCAATAGTGTTTCGGCGGCTAATATCAAAAGTTGGTTCTTGAAGTTCTTTAAATTTGGTTTGGAGCAGGGTTTGGTGATATCGAGGTCCAAACAGATTCTAAGACTTAAACGTAAAATTTGGTGTCATTCCGAGTAGTTTAAGTACGTTTCGGCGCATTGGAAGTAAAATGAAGAGCTTGAAGTTCTTATGTTTGATTCAATTGTTTTTGGGGTGCGATTCTTAGTTTTAATGTTGTTTCGAGCGTAATGAGAGTTCAAGTGAGTCTGTTTTATGATTCTAAACTTGTTCGTATGTTTGGATGGGGCCTCGGGTGCCATTCGGGCGATGCGCGAGTTGAGTTTTAAACTCAACAGGGCTACTGGTGCACCAGTTCTGGTGTGTCCACACCTGCGATTGGCCAGCCGCAGGTGTGAGCTCACAGATACGAGCCATGAGCCGCAGAAGCGAAGGAGGGAGGGCAGCCCAGGCACCACAGGTGCAGACGTTTTGGTGCACCTGCACTATCGCATGTGCGAGGTCAGTGGTAGTAGGTGCGGGCTTGTGTGCAGATGCGGTCCCTTGAGCCCGCAGATGCAGAGCTTGGCCAGTAAGGAATAATGTGCACCTGCGATGGATTTCCCGCAGGTGAGGCCAAGGCCCCGCAGGTTTGAAATTGCTACAGCTAGTGCACTTCATTTAATATGGTACTTAGGCATTTTTCTCCCATTCTTTCACACTTGGGCAATTCTAGAGCTTCAAAAGGGGGAGATTTCAACCTGGTTATTGAGGATAAGTAATTCCTACCTTAACGTGAGTTTAATACATAGATTATGGGTAGAATGATATCATACCCATGTGTAACCTAGTTATTGATCCTTTCATGAAGTTTCCCCATAATTGATGTTATTGAGTTGTTTTGACTAGATTTGGGTCATTTGGAGTTGAATTTGTGCAATTAGGTGCTTTGAGGTTACCGTGCAGAGGTAAGCCTCTTGTCTGTCTTTCTAAGAAGGAATTCTCTCAATAGAGGACTTGATTGATACTTTATCCGTGATTTAGGATCCATGTATATGCAAGTTGACAAGCGTATATGCATAGCCAGGGTTTGGACCATACTCGGTATTTGTTGACTTAAATTGTTCTTTATTTAGTTATGTATAGTTGCTACATGTTAAAATTGATTTTATGATTGTGTGATAACTTATATTCATGAATTAGGAGCATGCCAAGGTTATGACTTGTCGATTTGACATGAGGCTATATTGCCATATCAGACTTTATTACAAATTTATAATCCATACACTCGCTTTACTTGCTCCATGATTTTTATGGTTTTGTGGCCTAATTAGCTCATGATGATAAAACGGTTATGCATGAAACATGCTAAATAGCTTATTGCACCGTTATGATAAAATGAGTTAAACGATTTGCCATAGCTATCACTTAGCCATTTGAGCTTTTTATACACATTATTATTTCATATTTTGTGTCCCTTTATTATTCGTTTCTCATACATATGCATGAGGGGGAAGTGGTTATCGAAGAAAGTTGAGGATTTTAGCACTATGGGCACTTGAGCGGATGTTGGTACTAAGTATTGGAATGATAATGTTATGATTTCGGTCGGGATGCACGTACAACAGTTAATTGATTATGGATCCGTCCCTCCAAAGTGAGTAAATACCCATGTTACCTCGGGCCCTATGAGCGTAGGCACCCGTAATGTTTTTAGGTTCTTGTTGGACACATGACATATGTCCGCTCCTTTCTGCGAGACTGAGGCATGAACTTCTCCAGGAAGAGAACGTAGAACTCCTCTCATATAAGAGGTGCTGCACCGACCGACCTACGTCTCTCATAATCCTCCCACCAACTAAAGGCATCCCTAGAGAACTGAAAAGTAGTGAATGAGACCCCACCAGTATCCATAATACCTATTGTACAGAGAATCCTCTGACACTTGTCCAAGAAACCATGGGCATCATCCACCTCTAAACCACTAGAAGATGGTGGAAGGAGTCTCCCAGACCTCTCCAATCTCCGCTGCTCATCATCAGACATCAGACGAACCACATGGGTCTGAGCTACTGCAACTGGTTGGGCTGGTAGTTTATCACGCCTCACCCACACTACTATATAAGTAGGAAGGCAAGGATCATGTAGCTTTTACCCGAATGGTCGGGATGGAATCCACAGGGATTCTATAATGGGAGTGAGTGTCTAAGTGATCTAAAAGGGTTGTTCTAATTGCACTTCTAAACATTTGTTGGTGTTGAACTATGCTAAATATACTCTATTGTTTGAAAGTTAATTAATGACTAAGTTGTTTTTGTTGTTGTTTCCTGATATTGATAAAGGCACTAGGGTCGTGACCTTTGCCTAGGTGGATACACAACGGGTTTCAATTCTAAGGTCGGGGAATTAGTTAGGGATACAACTATAACCAATGCACGAAGGTTCCACTCTATACCTTTCTATAGTTTGAGTGATTTCACCCTAATTTCCCCTCTCGAGGTCAATTAGATGTCAATTAATCAAGCAATTAAGGCTTAGGTAGGGTATTACTCTCTCGAGGTTTAACCCGTTAATTAGGGCTCAAGTAGGGTTTTACCATTTCTGGGTTTAACCCAATGGATTGGGACTACCAATCTCTTGATAATGCCTTATTTTCCTATTAGGCTAATTTCTAGACTCAAGTCTTCTTTCTCAAGAAAGACCCAAGTCATGAAAAGGTTAATTAGTGTTTGCAACCACTAATTATAGTAGTATAAACCTTGAACTAGCCTAAATAGCCAACACCCATTAATTTCCCAACCTTAATTTCAAAAATCCATTACATACCCACACTAAGGTTAGGCCACAACCCTAGCTAATGGGTTTAGCTATTCATAATAAAAGATGAAAACAATGATACAGAAGAAGAAGAACCCATTTAATTGATTCCTAACAATGAAATTGAAGTTTCAATGTTAAAAATACAAGAACAAAACTAGAAAGATGAAAACCCTAAAATATTCACGTGCTCTCTACTTCAAAAATTACAAGATATGTAAAGAAATTACAAAATAGTCTATTTATAGTCTGCCAAATTTTCGGACAAAAATGCCCCTGCAGGACCACCGCGGACCGCGCACCGTGAAAACACGACCGCGGTCCGCGAAAATAATTGGGCTGCTGAGCTGCTGAGCTTTTGGTAAGGTTCGACCGCGGACCGCGAAATAAGGACCGTGGACCGAGTGAGAATTTTTCCTGAACTGCACCCTCACTTGAATGCCACCGTGGACCGCAAAATGAGGTCCGCGTACAGTGGTGGAAACTTGCATTGTGTTCAATCCTTACTAGAATGCCACCGTGGACCGCAAAATGAGGATCGCGGCCGCGGTGGAAACTTGCATTATTACCAACCTCACTGGAATGCCACCGCAGACCGGGAAATGAGGACCGCGGCCGCGGTGGAAACTTGCAGTGTCTTCAACCCTACTGGTATGCCACCGCAGACCGCGAAATGAGGATCGCGGCCGTGGTGGCCTTTTGCGTGATCATCTTTGTTGTGTTGATCATTGTGCCAGATTCACTCCTGTTTTGAGCATATTTTAGACTGAGTGTCTTCATTTCTGGTTCAATCCTACAACAAGCACAACGTATAAGCTTTTGGGGCCACTTTGTGTACCATTATATCCAAAACTCATGCATAGGGGAACGGAAAATGAGGCAAAAATCCAAGTTATCAACTCCCCCAAACTTAAGCTCTTGCTTGTCTTCAAGCAAACAAAATAAGCCCCACCCCTATGAAGACCTCAACTAGCATCAATTGGACTAACCATAGCCCCTAATGCGAATGAATCATTGACAATGATTGAACTTTTCAAAACCATAGTTTCAAGTGTGATACAAGAGCTTCAAGTGTTGTTCCAACTCATCTGTGAAATTCTAACTACTACCTCGGTCAGTGTGGATCCTAGACTTTTATTCCGTGACTTTCCCTAAGCACCTCACCTTTAGAATAATGACACTCAGAACGAGGAGTATGGGGAATCACTCATCTCTGATCAAGGAAAAAACCCCAAGTTCGGCTCAAAGTACCATAGGCTTGCCCTTTGTGTAAATCACCACTAATGCAGGTTTCACTCGACCTGAGATCATATAGGGCTTTTGTGGAAACATGATGAAGGCTTTTGGTTAAGGGTAGGAAGTATTTGGTCAGAGTGAATCTTATCTTTCCTTAAGCACTTCATTTTTAATCATTCTCACATTTTTTCTTGAATCTTTGAGTCCTTTTATCTTTTGTAGGGTTGGAGAGACACTTTTTTCTTCTTATGCTTTCCAAACTTTTGGCATCACTTTTTCATCAATTCCCTTTATTTCTTCTTTTTGTTCATTCTTTTCTTTTCATTCTTTTTCATTGCCTTTTCTCTTTTCTTTTGTTCCTTCTTTTTCACTTCATCACATCCCTCATCTCTCTCCCAAAGTTATGCTTTTTCCCTAGCGCCAAGGAAAGATCGGGTGCCAAGAGAGGGTAAAGAATGGTTGAAGTCTTGTAACTTGGGTTTTGAAGGAAAGGGCTTAAGGCTCAAAAAGGGTTGACTAGGGAATATGTCTTTTGGAAGGTCATGGAAGTGTTCAATTCTTTGTTCAAGCCAAGGAAAGCCTATAGTCACTTCTCAAGTCAAATTACACCTAGAATCTCGCCTAGACAACACTCAAGGCAAGTTCTAGACTAGTGGCACATAACTTGGACTTGCAATTACGAATTTCTCACCACTCACAGCTAAAGGATTGATACAGAAATCGAGTTGAGGGCCCACAACAACCTTAGTCGTGTATTGAGTAACAAAAGGAAATGGTCCCGAAGAACCACCCGATGATTATCGGCCAACACAAGAGTCTCAAGATCGTCACTATCACCATCCTAAACACAACGGTTTGTCTTTGACCATGGGATCAAAGGCAAATGTGTTAAGCCCAAGTGAAGCTTTTCTTGAGGCACCGTTATTGAAAGAAAAATTAAAAAAAGAAAAGGAAAAATAGACTTAAACCCTTAAGAAGGTTGTCACACTTTCCATCCTTGGGAAGAGCCACCCGATTCACACAAATTCCACCTTTGGAAAGAACCGTGGCGTTAAGAAAACCAAAGGCTTATTGCTCGCGCGAAAACCAAAAAAGAAGCTATGAAAGAAAAATAAGAAACTATAAAATAGAAAAAATGCATAAAGTAAAGTGCGTGGAATAGAATTAATATGTACACCAGGGGAATTAGATGAATATACATAGGGGATGAATATTAACAATGGATAGTTAACTTATACATACCAAAATGGAAAATAACCTAAAGAAAAAGAAATAAAATATTGTCTGCATTATACAACCCAATTTAACCAAAATCAAATGCCTATAGGGCCACTCCCCAAACTAAGAGATAACATTGTCCTCAATGCTATATAACAAAAATAGTGCACAAAATATGGGGGAGAGAGAGTAAAGAAAACTTCCTATTGGCCCTTGGGCTACTGTGTTCCCTGCTGCTGTGTTTGTGAGGGGATAGGTTCTGCCTGAGACTGGGACTATGAATGAGCTAGATCTGCTGCTGGCTGTGGCTGTGAAGGAGCTGTGTCTGCTACTGCCTGTGATGGAGCTCCGGTGGTCTGGGCTTCCTGGCTCTGTGTCTGAGTCTACTCTGTGGGAGGGTCTGCCAGTACAAGTCTGATGTCTTGAGCATGGGGCATAACCTTCCTCTCCTTTAATGGCCTCACCGGATCCTCCTCCCGCACTGACTGATGCCCTGTCTGCTGCTGTGGTTGCGGCTTTGTAGGGTCTGCTAGTAGCATCTCCAAAGGAATCTGATCACCCTTTAGCTTGTCCAACTCTTTTATCAACTTATCTACCTCCTCCTTTGACGCCCGAGTCTTCCTCAACTTCTTTGTTTCTTTGGTCAGCTTTGTCAATGCATTCTCATGTGCACCCACCGCGTCCAGGATTTTCTTCTGGTTTTCCAAAATTTCTCTATGAGTTTCCTCAACGGACTGTGGGACCTGTGGTGGGGGAGGAGTAGCTGAGGCTGCCACAACTGTAGAGATTGGAGTCAACTTTGTAGTAGTTGACTGCATCCAATTGTTGAGGCTTTTCAGTGTCAGGTTCAGTCGGTGAGCAGTTATGGGATAGACTCTAGTGGAGGGAATGTCAGTGCCGGTGGAGGTAGAAGGGCCTGGAGCCTCCTCTGGAATGGCTGGCTGGGGAAGGGAAGGTTCCACCACCACCACTGGCTCTTCATACTGGCAAGTGGAAGTAACAAACTTACCCTTTGACTTCTTTTTAGGGTTGTCCTCATCCTTCAAATCATACCAAGAAAAGGGCGCTTTGGGCCTGACTTTGGTGTCAAAGCGCTTCTTGATTACCTCCTGGTCTTCACATTACATTGTCAGATAATGAGGAAAGGGATAAGAAGTATCACCTGTACTGACAACCCGGCTAATAACATCATACATCACATTCCCCACATTGATGGGGTACCCAGCCATGATAGATGCAACTAGCACAACCCGACTGAGAGGAAGGGTCTGGTCATGATGTGTCGGATCCAGCCTGCTGCATACAAAAGTTTCCCACCATTTAGCTTCAAAGTTAAGGGTCTTCCTGGTGATAGCCTTCCCAACAGTCAGCCACTCCGGAGTCTCCCCGGGCTTAGCCAAGTGTAAAGCCAACCAATTTCAAGTTGCATCCTTTTCTGCCAGTTTCTCCCGGTACAAAGAATCATCTACGTCGTCCATCTCCAAATAGTCATTGAGTGAAATTCCATCAAAGGGCACTGTGAGATATCGGACTTGGGATGCCTTTGAGTCCTTTTCAAGAAATAGCAAATTTGTATAGAACTCTTTCACTATGTGCTCATTTGCATTCGGAAGATGCTCATTGAAGTAAGACCACCCTTTTATGTCTCGGAACTACTGCTTCACGTTGGGGTTGTAGGTAGACAACTCTTTAAGTGAAAAGGTACGCTCCGGAATAAGTGACAGTGTAGTCCACATTTCCCTGAATCTGTGAAAGGCCTTCTCACTGACAAAACGATCTTTCCACGCATCCGGATTTCGAGTGCGCTCGAACCCTTCAACAACATGTTCATCCCCTTGTTATCACTTGAATTCTCCCCAGATAAGGAAGCTGTAGGGGAAGTAGAGTATGAGTGTGTGCTGGAGGCGGATTTAGCTGGGGAAGCTGCATGTTCTTGGGCCGGGGGGATGAGATAGGGTCCAATGGAGATGCCTGTGATGAGGCCTCCTCTGACGGAGCATACTCACTCCCCGATGATGAAGGAGGGGAGTCTCTAGCCTGAGTAAGCCGTCGGGATGACTGAGGAGGAATTGAAACTTTGGACGATTGTCTGGGTGCCCCCGGGCCTCTCCGCCTTTGGGATTCTCTTCTACCAGTTTGTTTACGACCGCCTCCTCGAGATAGCACCATTGTCTGCAAAGTAAACATAGGTGAACATGGTTAGTTTCCAGAGCATTATTGTACAGACCCTTAAGTAACATTGAAGACCAACTGC
The DNA here is from genome assembly GCA_005239505.1 of Nicotiana paniculata. Lineage (NCBI taxonomy): Eukaryota > Viridiplantae > Streptophyta > Magnoliopsida > Solanales > Solanaceae > Nicotiana > Nicotiana paniculata. The sequence continues at coordinate 24,631 of ML325566.1, forward strand.
ACTGCTTATAGGCCACCGCGGACAGCGAAACGCTCTGATGGGCATGACTCTCTGGACCTTCACATCGCGGACCACAAAAAACCAACCACGGCAGCGAAGTAAGATCCAGTGAAGTATCAGTTCTGGATAGCAGGGACCATGGACCGCAAAAACTTGACCGCGGTCCGCAAAAAAAGCAGTTTGGGTTTGCAAACACAAGCACTGCGGTCCGCGAAAAATGGACCGCGGACCGCGAAGTCTGTCTCTACCTAGGGTTTCCAGATTTTGCCTTTTCTATGCTAAAGTGTTCATTTAGTTAAGCCCTACATGATTAATTAGTGTAATTGTATTCCAAGGGACTAAGATGAACCTATTTGCACTAATCCTAACATTTTCAAAGCCTAAAAAGTGAAAAATTATGAAAAAGAAAATGAAAATAAAGAAAATGAAGAAATTAAGAAGTTAATTAAGCACAATTACACTTACTTGCTTGGATGATAGTTTGGATGAGAGAAATGAGCTTCAGAGAATGCAGGAGTAAGACACAGTCGAAGGGAGCTTTGAATAGTTACAGTGCGTAAAGTAGGAAATAAAACCCTAGTGGCCTATTTATAGAGAAGAGCTGGGGTCCACCCCTCTTACCTACCGCGGACCGCGAAAAATCGACCGCGGTCCACGGTCATTCAGTTGTTCATGGCTCAGGCAAAAGCTCACCGCGTTCAGCGAAAAATCATTCGGCCGCGGTGAGTTAGGGTCAGAAAGGCATCCTTCAGTTAAATGGGCTTCGCGGACCGCGGCCGCGAAGTAAATTCCAGTGAATTATTGTTGCAGCCATTGGACTTCGCGGACCGCGAAAAGACAACCGCGGCCGCGAAGCAAATTCCATAGAGGTTCTTCAAACAAGCTCCAGTGAACCATTGGTACAACCATTGGGCTTCGCGGACCGCGAAAAGGAGACCGCGGCCGCGAAGAAAATTCTAGTAAGGTTCTGTTTCTACACTTAGTCAAATTTCCTGGGTCAAAATCATCCTACACATCAAAAAACCAGTTAGTGTAACAGTGAAACCTATTCTACCAAGAAAAACAAAGAAAACGAAAATAAAGACACATGGGTTGCCTCCCAAGAAGCGCCTGATTTTAACGTCGCGGCACGACCCATGTTACCGGGATCATTTGAGATGAAGAAGTGCCACCACGTGGCTGTCATCGACTTTGCCAAGATAGTGCTTTACCCGGTGACCATTTACTCTAAATACTTCACCACTTTTGTTCTTGAGGTTAAGAGCCCTAAATGGAGTAACAAATACCACTTCAAAAGGCCCACTCCACTTTGACTTGAGTTTCCCTGGGAATAGCCTCAACCGATAATTCAACAATAAAACCAAATCACCAACCTTGAACTCTTTATCTCTAGCATATTTTTCATGTAAGTACTTCATTTTGTCCTTATACAAGAACGAACTGGAGTACACGTGGAATCTAAACTCATCCAACTTATTCAATTGCTCCACCCGAAGATTTGCAACTACATCCCATTCCAAATTCAACTTTTTCAAGGCCCACATAGCCTTGTGCTCCAATTATACCAGGAGGTGGCATGCTTTTCCGAAAACCAAACGATATGGGGACATCCCAATTGGTGTCTTGTAGGCAGTCCGGTAAGACCAAAGAGCATCATCTAATTTCTTGGCCCAGTCGGTCCTATTGGCATTGACCGTTTTGGATAATATGCACTTTATCTCTCTGTTAGACACTTCAACTTGGCCACTAGCTTGAGGGTGGTACGGGGTAGTGACTTTATGATTGACCCCATACTTGGAAATCAAGGAGTCGAAGGCTTTATTGCAAAAATGGGACCCCCCGTCACCGATGATGGCTCGTGGAGTGCCAAACCTAGTAAAGATATTCTTCTTGAGAAAGGCTATCACACTCCGCGCTTCATTATTTGGTAATGCCACGGCCTTCACCCACTTTGACACATAATCAACCACAACCAAGATGTACGTGTTCCCACATGAACTCACGAATGGCCCCATGAAGTCGATGCCCCAAACATCAAAGATCTCTACCTCAAGAATCGAATTTAAAGGCATCTCATCCTTCTTGTAAATTCCCCCTGCTCTTTGGCATTCATCACACCTATTCACTAGGTCACTAGCATCCTTATACAAAGTGGGCCAAAATAACCCACAACTAAGCACTTTAGAAGCAGTTCTCGCCCCTCCGTGATGACCACCATACGGTGAGGAGTGGCAAGATTCGAGGATAGCTAGTTGCCCTTCTTCCGGTACACATCACTGGATCACCCCATAGGTGAAAATATTGAATAGATAAGGCTCGTCCCAATAGAAATCCAATTTGTCCCTTCAAAGCTTCTTCCTTTGGTTAGAAGAGAGCTCATAAGGGACAACTCTGGTGACAAGGAAATTAGCAATATCCGCGACCCAAGGCATCTCTAGCATTAACATTGAAAGGAGTTGTTCATCCGGAAAACTATCATTAATCTCAAGTCCGTCACAAGGACGTCCTTGCTCCTCCAACTGGTACAAATGATCGGCTACTTGATTCTCACTCCCTTTTCGGTCCACGATCTCTAAATCAAAATCTTGTAATAACAATACCTATCTCATAAGTCTTGCCTTGGAATCCTTCTTGGTCATGAGGTACCGGAGTGCTGCATGGTCAATGTGAACTATGACCTTGGCACCCGTCAAATAAGGGCGAAATTTTTCCATGGCAAAGACTATAGCTAGAAGCTCCTTGTCTTTGACTTTGTAGTTCATTTGAGCAGAATTCATTGTCTTTCTGGCATAGTAGATTGGATGAAACACTTTGTTCAACCTTTTCCCAAGCACATCACCCATATCAACATCGCTTGCATCACACATAAGCTCAAATGGGGCACTCGAATCCGGCACCGTGATAATGGGAGTGGTAGTGAGCTTGTGTTTTAAGAGTTCAAAACCCTGCATGCAATGCTCATCAAAACTGAATTTAGCATCCTTCTCTAACATCTTGCATAATGGATTCACCACCTTAGAGAAATCTTTGATAAACCGCCGATAAAAATCGGTATGACCAAGAAAGCTACGTACTCCTCTCACTGAATTAGGTGGTGGAAACTTTGAAATAACCTCAATATTTGCCTTATCGACCTCAATTCCATTCTTTGAAATCTTATGGCCCAAAACGATTCCTTCCTCCACCATAAAGTGGCCTTTTTCCCAATTCAAGACCAAATTCGTTTCTTCACACCGAGCAAGGACTCTATCAAGATGACTCAAGCATTTGTCGAAAGAATCCCCGATGACAGTAAAGTCATCAATAAATACTTCTAGAAAGTCCTCCACCATGTCGGTGAAGATTCCCATCATACATCTTTGGAAAGTAGTCGGGGCATTACAAAGTACGAACGGCATGCGAGCAAAGGCAAAAGTGCCATATGGGCAAGTAAAGGTAGTCTTCTATAGATCCTCCGGGGCTATCAAATTTGATTATATCCAGAATACCATCGAGGAAACAATAAAAGGCCCGACCTGCGAGCCTATCCAACATTTGATCCAGGAATGGTAAAGGAAAATGGTCTTTGTGGGTTACCATGTTGAGCTTGCGGTAGTCCATGCACACCCGCCATCCGGTAACCGTCCTTATAGGAATGAGCTCATTTTTATCATTTTTTATCACTGTCATTCCACCCTTTTTCGGAATGCATTGGACCGGAGAAGTCCAAGCGTTATCCGAAATTGGATAGACAACACGCGCATCAAGCCATTTTATAATCTCCTTCTTCACCACCTCTTGCATAGCTTCATTGAGTCTTCTTTGATGTTCCATGGAGTGTTTGGCTCCATCCTCCAATATGATCTTATGCCTGCAAAAGGCGGAGCTAATACCCCGAATATCCGCCAAGGTCCAACCGATTGCTTTCTTCCTCCTCCTTAGCACTTTTAAAGTTGAGTCAACCTGCATTTGGGTTAAGCAAGAGGAATGAATAACTGGTAAAGTACAAGAGGGACCAAGGTATTCATACCTGAGGTGGGAAGGAAGTGGCTTCAACTCCAAATTCGTAGGTTCTTCAATGGATGGCTTTGTTGGTGCGGTCATCCTGTTCTCCAAGTCCAAGGACAATTTTCTGGGAGCATAAGAATAAGACCCCATGCCTTGAAGGGTATGGGTGCTCTCAAGAACACCATCTACCACTGAGTCCTCGTGATTCAACAGGGCTAACTCCACAGGATCATCCACATGGATTATATCACTGGCATCGTCAATAATAACCTCAGACACGAGGTCCATAAAAGAGCAAAGTTCAGTGCTGTTGGGCTGCTTCATAGATTTGCATACATGGAAGACCACTTTTTCATCACCAACTCTGAATGTAAGTTCCCCAGCTTCAACATCGACCAAGGCCTTCCCGGTGGCGAGGAAAGGCCTCCCCAAGATAATAGGGACCTCAAAATCAACCTCACAATCGAGGATAACAAAATCTGCCGGCAATATGAACTTGTCCACTCTCACTAAGACATCATCAATAATACCTGGGGGCCTCTTCATTGATCTATCCACCATTTGCAAGCGCATAGAGGTCTTCCTAGGTTGTACGATACTGAAAGTCTTTAACACAGAATACGGCATCAAATTTATACTTGCCCCAAGATCACATAGAGCTTTTGCAAATTATGCACTCCCAATTGTGCAAGGAGTAGCGAAGGCACCCGGATCTTCAAGTTTCGGTACCATGGAGTGAACAATGGCACTCACTTGGTGATTCATCTTAATGGTCTCATACTCCATGGACCTCTTTTTAGTCACCAAGTCCTTCATGAACTTAGCGTATCCTGGCATTTACTCCAACGCCTCAACCAATGGAACATTTATGGTAAGACTCTTCATCATATAAAAGAACTTGTTAAACTGGGTCTCTTGCTTCTGTTTTTCCAATCTACGATGATAGGGAGGAGGTGGCCTAGGCAATGGTGCCTTCAATGCCACCGGTTCCGGCATGTCAATTATGTGCTCCCTAGACGGGTTCACATTTCTACCCAAATCTTCCCCATTGTCATGAATGTCAACTCTTACCTCACCTTCAATTGGCTCATCCATTGCTTGTTCCACATCAACTGGTAACTTATCTTGGGGTACAACTTCATCATCGACAACAACCTTCTTTGGCCCCGAAGTACTTGCTTCACCACCTTTTCCACTCCGAGTAGTCACCGCCATGGAATGACCGGTGTTTTTGTTGTTCCCACCCTTGGGGTTCACTATCGTATCACTCGGTAGTGCACCCTTCGGGCGTGTGTTTAAGGCCTGTGAAATCTGGCCCATTTGTACTTCAAGATTTAGGATAGAAGTAGTGTGGGAGGATATCTAGTCATCGGATTCTGCATTTCTCTCCATCATATGTTGGAACATGTTTTCTATCCGACCCATCTCCGATCTTGAAGAACTTTGTCCATGAGATTGATATGGAGGGGGGTTGCTTGGTTGTTGGTACATCGGGGGCCTTTGAAAACCCGACCCCCGACTACCTTCGCCTCCCCAATTGTTGTTGTTATTTTTTCCATTCCAATTCCCCTCGTTGTTGTTCCCCCACTGTCGGTCATTATTGTTTTTACATTGAAGGTCATTGGTATTGCTCCAATTCCTAGCATTGTTATTTTTCTAGTTTTGTGGCCTTTGATTCCCCCGGCTTTGAGTATTATCTTGCCCTTGGTAGTTGTTTGCATACATAACATCCTCATCTTTGTCATCATAATTTTCATCTTGTTCATGAACACTCGGCCCTTGATCACCTTGATCACCATGATTTTTCCTAACATGCCCCCGACGTCTCCTTTGGTTTCCTTTCATATGCACTCTTTCCATAGCATTCACTTGCTTCGGCCCTTGCAATTGTTGGAGTTGGGATTTAGAAAGTTGTTTCATGGTTGTTGTGAGCTCCTCAATTGCTTGCCCTTGTTCTTGGAGTTCCTTGTGGAGACTATTCACACCGGTTTCTCTTTGAGGCACATTTGCTCTACTTTGCCAAGCCGAAGTTGTGTCGGCCATTTCATAAAAAATCTCACATGCCTCCGGGTATGTCAACTTCATAAAATTAACACCGGCCAATTGGTTGACCACACATTGATTTACCGTGTTGATTCCCCGGTAGAAGGTTTGTTGTATCACAGCCTCAGTAATGTTATTGTTTGGACACTCCTTGACCATGGTTCTATAGCATTCCCATATTTCATCTAGTGGCTCGTTTGACTCTTGTTTGAATGCCAGAATCTCATCTCGAAGGGCCTCCGTGTGGCTTGGGGAAAATAACTTTGCAATAAATTTATCTGCGAGCTCGTCCCAAGTGGATATAGAATGGTTTGGGAGCTTCTCAAACCAATCCAATTCCTTTCCCCGAAGTGAGAACGGGAACAACCATAACTGTAATGCGTCCTCTGACACATTAGTTGGCTTACTCCCCCAACAGGTATCCACAAAGCCTTTGAGATGCTTTTTCGAATTTTGGTGCACGGCTCCGGTGAAGTCTCCTCTTTGCTCTAGGAGAGTGAGCATCACATTTGTGATTTGGAAGTTCCCCGCTCGAATCCTTGGCGGGACTATGGCACTAGTGTACCCCTCGTTTGGAAGGACTCGAGGGGCAGCTCTAGGAGCTGGAGGTGGGGGAGGGTCTGGGTTATCATCTTGTATATTGTCCTGTCGGCCCCTTCTTTGTAGAGGAAGTTGATTAGTTTCCTCTTCTTGGTTTTCATACACCTCCTCTCCCGGAATCACATTTCCTAGCGGATCAGCCATTGTACCTAAGTAAACAAAACAAGGAAGTTAAAAATAGAAGGAAAGAAAAATACACTATGCTTATAGTCACAAAGATAGTCACACCGTTAGAGCTCCCCGGCAACGACGCCAAAAAATGATCATGCCTCACCCACACTACTATATAAGTAGGAAGGCAAGGATCGTGTAGCTTTTACCTGAATGGTCGGGATGGAATCCACAGGGAGTCTATAATGGGAGTGAGTGTCTAAATGATCTAAAAGGGTCGAGTGTTTTTAATTGCACTTCTAAACATTTGTTGGTGTTGAACTATGCTAAATATACTCTATTATTTGAATGCTAATTAATGACTAAGTTGTTTTTGTTGTTGTTTCTAGATATTGATAAAGGCACTAGGGTCGTGACCTTTGCCTAGGTGGATACACAACGCGTTTCAACTCTAAGGTCGGGGAATTGGTTAGGGATACAGCTATAACCAATGCACGAAGGTGCCCACTCTATACCTCTCGATAGTTTGAGTGATTTTGCCCTAATTTCCCTTCTCGAGGTCAATTGGATGTCAATTAATCAAGCAATTAAGACTTAGGTAGGGTATAACTCTCTCGAAGTATAACCCATTAATTAGGGCTCAAGTAGGGTTTTACCATTTCTCGGTTTAACCCAATTGATTGGGACTACCAATCTCTTGATAATGCCCTAATTTCCTATTAGGCTAATTTCTAGGCTCAAGTCTTCTTTCTCAAGAAAGAACCAAGTCATGAAAAGGCTAATTAGTGTTTGCAACCACTAATTATAGCAATAGAAACCTTGAACTAGCCTAGATAACCAACACCCATTAATTTCCCAACCTTAATTTCAAGAACCCATTACATACCCACACTAGGGTAGGGCCACAACCCTAGCTAATGGGTCTAGCTACTCATAATCAAAGATGAAAATAATGATAGAGAAGAAGAAGAAGAACCCATTTAATTGATTCCTCACAATGAAATTGAAGTTTCAATGTTAAAAATACAAGAACAAAGCTAGAAAGATGAAAACCCTAAAATATTCACGTGTTCTCTACTTCAGAAATTACAAGATATGTAAAGAAATTACAAAATAGTCTATTTGTAGTCTGCCAAATTTTCGGACAAAAATGCCCCTGCGGGACCACCATGGACCGCGAAAACATGATTGCGGTCCGCGAAAATAATTGGGATGCTGAGCTGCTGATCTTCTGGTAAGGTTCGACCGCGGACCGCGAAATAAGGACCATGGACCGCGGTGAGAATTTTGTCTGTCCTGCACCCTCACTGGAATGCCACCGCGGACTGCGAAATAAGGACCGCGGCCGCGGTGGAAACTTGCATTGTGTTCAATCCTCACTGGAATGCCACCGCGGACCGCGAAATGAGGACCGCAGCCGCGGTGGAAACTTGCATTATTTCCAACCTCACTGGAATGCCACCGCGGACCGCGAAATGAGGACCGCGGCCGCGGTGGAAACTTGCATTATTTCCAACCTCACTGGAATGCCACCGCGCACCGCGAAATAAGGACCGCGGTGGCCTTTTTCTTGATCATCTTTGTTGTGTTTGATCCTTGTGCCAGATTCACTCCTTTTTTGAGCATATTTTAGACTGAGTGTCTTCATTTCTGGTTCAATCCTGCAACAAGCACACCGTATAAGCTTCCGGGACCACTTTGTGTACCATTATATCCAAAACTCATGTATAGGGGAACGAAAAACGAGGGAAAAATCCAAGTTATCAGTAGTGCCCCTGGTGTCTGGAGTCCCTATACCACCTGCTCTGGTGTGCGAGCTGCGGGAGTCTGAGCACCTCCCCTGGCCTGAGAAGCTGCTGATGCGGCTGGAATAGAGACCGCCTGAGCAAGACTGGTGCACACAGTTAGAATCTGAGCTAAGGACTCCTAAAGGATTGGAATCACAATGGTTACGGGTGGTACCTGAGCTGGTCCCAAAGACTCATCCACAACTGGAACCTGCTCCAGAACTGGGGCAACTGGTGGATCTGAAGGTGCTGCCCTAGCTGTTGTGCGAGCTGCACCTCCGTCCCTACCGTGGCCTCTACCGTGACCTTGGTCCCTCGCGCCTGATTGGTGGTACTAGTGGATGTCCATCCTGCCCCGTAGTACTTGTCCTCACCATCTGCGAGAGAACATAACAATAGAAGTTTAGTTACCAGAATCAACAGATTCGCACGACAAGAATTCAAGAATGTGAAGTTTCCTAAGGGTTTGGCAGCCTCTGAAGATAAGTGCAGACGTCTCTGTACCGATACGCAAGACTCTACTAAACCTGCTCACTCGTAAGACCTATGTAACCTAGGCTCTGCCGAATTCCTCACAATCTCTTATTAAACTTGCATGTCATAACTCGAATTACAATCTCCAAACACACACTCGACCTCTTGACCATTATGTTATCTTATTCAAGCGATCCCAGCTCACATCGTAGTATATACTACATGTTGGATAGAAAATAAAGTTATTTAGAGGACATTTACTAGGAATCATGCAACTCCTAACAGCTCACAGGAGATAGCCCACCTGTGTGACCCTATATCGACATTTTCCACTGATATTGCCATGATTACAAACATCACAAAATCACTTAATCCTCCTTATCCCACGCTCGCCCACCAGTCAAAAGCCCCCTACTCTTTCCTATCAACATCAAATGAAGTTCCAACGATGCATCCAAAACTCGAAGTCATATGGCATCCCAAGCAAACTCTTTCCATCGTATTCAAACTTCTGAAGCACAAAGTCGTCTTCTCGAATGAAATACACAAATTTAGTCCCTTGTTTAACATGGCCATAATCGCTCCAAGCTTTCTATAAGCATGTGGCCATCCTACCAAGAAATCCATACGATATGCTAACATTCTCACTCCAAGTTAACTATTTTTCAAAGCGAATTACTCGACCTCTAGAAATTCAACCTCCGAGAGAAACCTCCCACCCTGTCTTTCCTCATCTTTGCTGCCCAAATACTGCCTCAAATCATAATCCATCTCTGTACACTACTAGAAAATGGCTATTTTACGACCGTCAAAAGGGTCAGAAAATGCTGGTTTCCGACTACATTCAGACCGAAATAATTTGGTCGCAAAATAGTTTGCAACCGATTCCGTCTCTAATTTGCGACTACGGCAGTCACAAAGTCAGACTATAAAAATGACTAATTAATGTTGTCAACTGTGCAACTGACACGGTCGCAAATAATATAAATTAACATTTTTATTTTATATAAGCTTTACCACTACTTCGGTCGCAAATATTATAAATAGTTTTAATTTAATTTAAAGTTTCTCACCAGATTGGTCACAAATATTACAATGTATTTTTATTTATTTTAGATTTCCCATTACTGTGGTCGAAAAGTAAATTTTTTATTATTTATTTATTTAAATTTTCCACTACTACGGTCGCAAATCAATTGTAATATTATTTATTTATTTGTATTTCCCACTACAACTGTCACAAATGTTCCCGAATCAACAAACATAATGAATAAAACTACATGACACCACCCTTCGTACTCTTACTCTCAACCTCGCCATGGAATAGACACGGCATCACCCTCCGTGCTTTACTCTTAATTTCATTTTGAAACAATAAATACAACATGACATCACCCTTCGTGCATTAACTCACAAATATGGCACGACATCACCCTTTGTGCATTAACACTCTCCCTTGCCATACAGAGCATAAACAAAAGGGAGACAGAATAAGCAAAAAAATGTCTTACAACAACAATGGTTTCACAATACCAACCTCAACTTCGGAAACAATACTCAATAATCATAGATAGCTCATAAATGCGGTAAGAACAATCAATTTAGTAATTAATTAGTTTAAGCATGGATATCATGATCACATAAAGAAATAAATTACAAGAAACAAGTCTCACCCACATTCTTTGACCCAACAACAACACATAAGTACTCGTCACCTCACCTATACGTTGTACCCAACAATTAAACATGTAACAAATAGACAAACAAGTCTTAATCCCTCAAGTCAAGGTTAACAACGACAATTACCTCGCTCCAAAGACCAACTCAAAGCTCAATCACGGCTTTGCCTATCGAGCAAGCCTCCGAAACAACCAAATATAGCAAATTACGAACCAAACGATTCAAAATAAGCCTTAGGAACTACCCACGAATGAAAAAAGGTTCAATTTAGGTCACTATTAAAAAAGTCAACAAAAGTCAACTCCCGGGCTCGCTTGGTCCAAACCCGAAATTCAGACCAAAACATGATAAACCATTCACCCCCGAACCCGGTTATGTAATTTGTTTCGGAATTCGACCTCAATTTGAGGTCTAAATTCCAGCTTTACAAAATCCCTAATTCTACTCAAACCACCGATTTCCACCATGACAATTCTAGGTTTTATGTTGAAGTCTTAAAAAATGTAATGAAAGATTGAAAGAAGATAGGTTAGAATCACTTACCAATGAATTGGAAAAAAAAGAATCTTGGAAAAATCGCCTCTACGATTTTTAGGTTTGAAAATTTTAAAAATAGGAAAAGATTTTAAGAATGCAAAAAATACGTCACAATTGCGAAGCCTTCGCCCGTTTGCTTTCATCGCACTTGCGATGAAATGGGAGAATAGCCACATATCTCACACAACTCCCAATATAAACAGTGCAAATTGGATATGGTGATCAAAGTGGATTTGTATGCTAATCGACGTGTAGAGATGTGCAGTAAAAATAATAATGGACTTTTGTACATTATTGCCGTAACTGTAAAAAAATGGACTTTGAGGTTATGTGGTTTTTGTCTGGCTTGGATACGTCGAGAGGAAGACTTAACTGCAAGAAATTAGGAGATGTCTCATAGATTTTCCACTTTGACTGGTAATTTCATTCAAAGTTGACATCTTTATATCTTTGAATTCCTTAAACGAGGACATATTTCTCTTTCGGAAGAGAGGCTTCTCGTGTACTTTCTTTTTGCTATTTTATACTAATGATCTTTGGGGGCGAAGAATAGGTTAAAAATAAGGGAGCTTTATACAAATAGCTGGCCAGATTCAATGTTACTTTTTCTAGCTGGTATACATAAATTATACATTGGTTACGTACAGTTATACCTATATTATACATCCGTTGCTATTTGTTTTAATTCTTCTGCAAGAATAATTGTTTGCCATTTTCTTTACCCTCCATCAATTGCCCTGGTTCTCAGTGACCTCCTCGTGAATAGTTGTAATACATCTGTCCTAGCTCTTGAGAGGTTTGCCATCTGTGAGGCCCCTTGTACTGCATATTGTTCGAATTTTATTCACTTTGAATCGTCTGCTATATATATAGATGCTCCCAAAAATACATTTAGGCTAATGTTCATTATGAATTTTTCCTATGCAGGCGTACTTTGTTTGACTCCAATATGAAGTAAAGGTAACAGCTCTTCTGGTAGGAACTATAATTGAGTGTATCTCCTCCCAAGTTTGCCAATAAAGCTATTCTACATGAGTCTGTTCTGAGATATTCTTGATGGTCTAAATTTGAACATGTATGTACACTTGCCAAATGTAGCACAACACTTTTTTCTTCAATACACTGGAATTGAGTCGCTATATTAGCATCCGTTGAGTTTTGGCTATCAAAAATAATTCTTTTAGTTCCAAATTCTGTCGATCTTAAATATTTGCTGCTTCAGAGAAAGCAGGTGTTCTTGGTTTATCAATAGCCCCGTCTATGACTTTCTTTACATTAATCGTCGAACGATCAACATATAGTGGTGCCTGCCTATTACTGTGTATGCATGTTGTGATTGAAATTTAGCAAGTGGAACATGGTCTGAGGTTACATGAAAATGGTTACTGTCCAATATACTTGAAAGTCACTACATATTTAGTTGCTAATTTAGAAATCACTTCAATTCCAAGAGATATTTTAGCAGCACAGTGAAACCATTATATTTAGTTTTTAAAGTACCTTTTTTTCTTACATCCTGCAATCATGGTGCATTTGCTAAACAAATATCTTAGAATTTTCATTTCTTAATTAAAACCTTACTCACAATTGCTTGTAATTTGATAATTGAGATTGGCTGAAAACTTAACTGCCTCTTACTTTAATCATTCTGATATAAAATGCCACCTAATAAATGCTTCTTGCTTTCATATAAACTTTGCCCACACAAATATCGGTCAATCTCTTGCTTTCCCTTTATACACAACTTTAGTTCTTGACTATTGAAGACGTAAAAAAACAACAAAAGAAGAAAAATGAAGCAAAGGTTAATCATGAGTCATGACATATTATGTTGAAATTAACTTCGTCAAAAATGGGTAATTTTTACATGTTTTGAGATAGTACTAAACAATTTTTATCCATGTTTCTCTAGGTGAGTAGTCGAGAAAGTCAAATGAGAAAAATTTACCTACATTTGGTGTAGGTAAATCAGCAGATGCATGACATTTTTTATTTTTAATTTTAACAAGATGTTAATCAGAATCTAAAAGAAGTCCTTTATATTTATCCACTTACTTTTAAACACTTCATACAAATGTAGTGACATTGGATATATATTGTTCCTTAAAATATGAAGAAAAAAACATGTTTCAATATTAAAATACAACATGGAAAGAAAGAAGGGAAAAAACAAAAATACATCAGTTAAGTATTTTTAGGTACGTATGAAAAGTACTATAACTTTGAAATGTAAAGAATAGTGCAAGTGCAAGTTGCTGCAAATGGCAAAAGAGTATGCAGGGGTGTTCAAACAGGAAAAGATCTTTTTTTTTTTTTTTTTTTTTTAGATCTTTTGCGCAATTCATGCCTTTCTATTTTTATGACTAAAAATTCTTTCTTTGTTTTCATATAAAATTGTTCTCCGAACTTTTTATCAATATGAGATGATACCGTACTAAAAACAAAAACAATACCAATTTCTTTAAGGAAAGAACGACTAAAGTGTCTTGACATGGAAAACAAACTCGAATAACTGGCCAAGCAACTAAAGTAGTGATAAATCTTGTTAATAAAATAGATCTTATAGAAAGTCTATCTATTCCTAATCTCCAATGGAATCAAAATAAATTGATCTATTTATAATCCTTCACTAGTTGGATTAATGGATCATCCGATTGGAAATGATAACTGCACAAGTCATTAGAACGGGTTCTGGGGCATCAAGTATATGTATCTTTACCGATTAACCAATTTCTAAACGCTGGAGTAGATCCTGAAGAGATTCCACTTCCTCATTAATTTATCTTGAATCGATATCTTTTGGATCAACTTTGTCCCAATTTGCCGAGGGAGAAACCCCGTTTTCACCTTTTTTTGTGTAAAGTTTTTGTAAAAATGAAGAATTTAATTCGATTTTCTCTCCTATTTACTACGGCGACGAAGAATAAAATTATCACTATATTTATTCCTTTTTCTACTTCTTTATTTATTTCCCACATGTTCTCAGTAGCGGCAAGGGAGATGAATGCAATTTCGATCTCCAATAGCAAAGGAAAGGAACACACGTCATTGCAATTATAGGAACCGGCGCCCAATCCCGAACTAGATGAAGTTAGCTCGGGGCAGAAACGTCAGAATTTCATCAAGTGCCGAGGTATTTCCAGGTTCTAGAAGAGACGAATGCAACAAAATCCACAGCGGAAGATTTTAAGTAAGATGTGTTGTTCGAAGAGTTCTTAGAAAGGAAATTCCACATGGGGACAATACACCCGAGCTCAAGTATGACTTTATTAATTTCTCAAATCTAATGCTGATTGTTTTGCATGGTCGCATGAAGATATGACAGGTATCCCGATGGAGGTAGTTGTACACAAGTTAAGTTTGAATCCCAACATACCTCTGGTAAGACAAAGAAACGCCGTATTGCCAAAGCCAGGAATAAACTCGTCAAGGAAGAGGTAACTTTCTTACTTAATATCGGTTCGATCCGAGAGTAAAGTATCCAAACTGGCTAGCTAATGTAGTGGTAGTTCCTAGAAAGAACAATAAATTTTGCAAGTGTATAGATTATAAAAATTTGAATAAGGCATGCCCGAAAGACTCGTTCCCGCTGCTAAATATCAATGAAATGATTGATGCTATGATCGGGTACGAGTTAATGAGTTTCTTTTATGCTTATTTCGGGTACAACCAAATTAAGATGAACCCGGAGAATCAAGAAAAGACTTTGTTCATAACAAATTTCGGTGCATATTGCTATAAAGTGATGCCCTACGGGTTGAAAAACACCGCAGCCACTTATCAACGGCTCGTGAAGAAGATGTTTGAAATATAAATAGGAAAAACTATGGAAGTTTATATAGACTATATGCTCGTTAAGTTTTAAATGCAAGTGATCACCTTAAACATCTGCAAGAAACTTTTGACATCCTAAGAAAGCATAATATGAAACTTAACCCCGAGAAATGCCTGTTCGGGGTCACCTCTGGTAAGTTTCTGGATTTCTAGCGTCGCAAATGCGAATTGAGATACACCCCGATAAGATCAAGGCCATTGAAGACATCTCAAACCAACTTTCAAGCATGAAGGAAGTCTAAAGGCTCACAGGGAGATTTTCATCTTTGAGCAGGTTCATTTCTCGGTCATCAGAAAAATGTCACCGTTTCTTCACACTACTCAAAAAGAAAAATAATTTTGAATGGACCCGGAGTGCCAGCAAGCTTTGAGAGATTTGAAAAAGTACTTGTCAAGCCCTCCCTCATTTTCGAAACCAAAAGAAGGTGAAACGGTGTTAGTCTACCTCGCGGTCTCGGAAGTTGCAATAAGTGTATTTTTAGTCCGTGAGGACGAAGGTCTACACGATCTTCGAAACCAAAGAGGATCGCATGAAACATTACGTTGTAAAGGTCTAGGCTCTGTTGGCGTGATTTTGGGAGTGGCCGATTTCTCATATCCCGAGGGAAGATATCACAGAAGGAGACACATTGGCTAACCTTGGATCATTGACAGAAATAAAAGGATCGGAGTTCGGGACGGTAGTACAACTGATGAACTCAATCCTAGATACAAGTAGCTTCTATAAGGAAATGCGACTAATTTTGTCTAATACTAGAGGAAAGGAATCATCGATTATCTCGAGCACAGGAAGTTTCCCGATAACTCCAAAGCATCCTGGGCGTTGCGCGCCAAAGCAGCGTGATATAGCTTCAAGATAGACCAATTGTATAGAAAATATTTCCAAGGCGCGCTGGCCTGATGCTTGGGGCTATCCGAAGCTCACTATGTTATGCGAGAAGCCCACGAAGGGATATGCGGCAATCATTCGGACGCAGATTCCTTAGTGCTGAAATTGGTAAGGGCAGGATATTATTGGCCCCGCATGGAATAAGATTCCAAAGACATCATACGAAAGTGTGATAAGTGCCAATGCTACACACCATTGGTACATCAGCCGACAGAATCGTTGCATTTGGTTCTGGTCCCCGTGGCCATTCATGAAATGGGGGATGGGCATCGTCGGGCCATTGTCACCGGCCCCCAGAAAGGAAATATTTCTTATGATTTTGATTGACTATTTTTCTAAGTGGGTGGAAAAATTTCCTTATCAGAAGATTGGCGAGCGCAAAGTGGTGGATTTCTTATGGGAAAATATAATTTGCAGGTTCAGAATACCAAAAGAGATAGCATGCGATAATTGGCCACAATTTATCGGTGTAAAACTCACAAAGTTCCTCGAGGTTTTAGAAATAAAGAGGATCACATCTTTCCCCTACCATTCGAGCGCAAATGGTCAAGCGGAGTCAACGAACAAAGTGATTATACAAAACCTCAAGAAATATTGGACGCGGATAAAGGTAATTGGCCCGAGGAATTACCCGGAGTTTTATAGGCATACCGATCAATGGCCAAATCGAGCACAGGAGAACTCCCTTTTCCCTTGTGTACGGGGTAAAAGCTTTAATCTTGGTGGAAGTAGGGGAACCACCTTGAGATATTTCCAAGTAAATGAAGAATCAAACAATGAAGCAATGTTACTCAACTAGGAGCTACTCGATGAGCGTAGGGACTTGGCGCATGTAAGAATGCAGCCCAAAAGCAGAGAATGGAGCGGTATCATACTCAAAGGGACAACCTCCGTTATTTCAAAGTAGGAGACTTGGTCCTAAAGAAAGTAACTCAAAGCATCCGGGAGCTCAGCACAGGGAAGTTAGGTCCAACATAGAAAGGCCCCTACTGGGTTTCAGCTGTCACCAGGAAAAGTTCATATGAATTGGAAGCCAAGATGGAGAAAAGTTTCCTAGAAACTGGAACGTGGCACACCTTAAAAGATACTTTTGTTGATGAACATCACCTAAACTAAAACTATGTGCTGCACTCGTTTTCCTTTCGTCTAGTTTTTGTCCCAATTGGGCTTTTCTAACAAGGTTTTTAACGAGGCAGCAACAGAAAGTATACTACGACGGAAGCTTAAACAGCACCAATAAGACCTTTAATAGCAAGGAACACACGCAAAGATCCACTTTGGGACGGTTTAAATTTTTTTTTGCTCTAAAGCGAAATTCCCACGGGGAAGTTAAGTTTGCTATCGAGCAAAGGTTTCCCGACCGTTCACAAGTACAAACCACTAGAGGGTTGTTAGATAGTCCTTCGTTCGATAGCATGAATTTCTGAGGGGAAGTAAAGTGTGTTACTGAGTTAAGGATTATATAGCAATTCATTAGTGGGATCCTCGAAGATACAAGGCTTCCAGTTTTCCAATTCGCATTCTTCGCATTTGAACACTGGGGGAAGGGAATGATATGAGGATACAGCAACAATGACTGCCACATCGACCGGGAAGCGAAAACCAGAAACATAGTCATATCATCGGGACCAGGGACTGCGCTGCCAGCCCCGTAGAAACAAGTTGTACAAGTTAGCCACAAGCAATGGAAATTTCATTTTTCAGCATAACAAATGCTTATGTACTTTTTGCAAATAGAAGGAATAAAATGAATTCCTATTATTTTTATCTTGTTTCTTGTCTAAACGATGAATTAACTTTGTCATTTGAAAGTTAAACAAGTACTTCAAATGTTAGTGCCATAATGAACATGAGACGCCTCTTTAAGAGCACCGTAAACATAAGAGGGCTCTCTCTTATAAAAACCCTCACATTAAAGGGTTGATTTCAGAAGGATTTATGCCCAGAATCAAAATGCCTTCGGGGTGAAATACATCTGATGCCGTATACGAAAGGACACAAAAAGAAACCACGCAAATACTTATAGAAGCCCTTATGTAAAACAATTTATTTCAGAAGAACTCATATCTGGAATCAAAATGCTTTCGGAAAAAATACACCCAAGGATTCACATAATAAGACGCAAACAGTAAAACTTGCGCAAAAAGAAGAGAATACAAAGATTAAAACTTGTATAAATATTCAAATGAAAGAAAGACTCAAAGAATACTTGAGAAAAAATATATTTTTATTTATAATAACATGCCAAAATGGCACAGATACAAGAATTGGAAAAAGAAAAGAAAAACTAAACTGCAGCATCTCTAGAACACGAAGGAAGAGAAGTGTTCGCGCCCCCAGGGAAGTGGATAGATCCGCCGATGACTCAACATTTGGCATTCATTAGTTTGGCCTTCAACATCTTTGTCTTCCGATTTCTCTTCAGTTCCCGAAGTTTCGGAGCCAAAACCGGAAGAACCGGAAACAGCAGGCTCTGCCGGGAGACTATTTTTAGAAGCCAACTCAAGCTCACGGGCCTTAACAACTTCAGCATCAAAGTTAATACATAATCGGCCTCTGGTAACACACCATACGGACCCAATGACATTCTAATTTAAACTACAACTCAAGTGATTATTATTGTACTTCTATGTTGGAAAGGCTTGTGGATTGCAGTTATTGTTATTTCTTCGTTTGATTTACTTGTATTAGACTGTATTTGATTACTTGTTGTTCTTATAACATGCTCATTCTTGTTGTCCTTTATTACTTTAATATCCGTTGTTAGCCTTACATCATTGTAGTACTTTGTTGTCATTCATTTATTGCTTTCTAATATTAGATTATATTATATCTTGTTCAGGTTTCTTTTGTCTAGTAGATATCTTGACTTGGCCTTGTCACTATTCTACCGAGGTTAGGTTTGATACTTACTGATTATCATTTTGGTGTACTCATGCCATGCATCTGCACATTTTTGTGCAGATCTAGGCACTTCTGCTAGTGCAGGACGCTAGTGAATGACTAGATATTCCGGAGACTTCAAGGTATACATGCTTGCTCACAGGCCTTTGAGTCACCTTATTCTATTGCCGTACTACTGTTTATCTTTATTATAAATAGAGTTTTGTTTAGAGATTACTAGTGCACATTCTGTAGAGCTTATCACTTAGTTTCACCGATTTTGAAAATTATTGTGACTGTCGTACCAATCGGTTTCATTACAAAAGTTATCAGTTTAGATTTATCATTTTCGTTGTTAATTATATCAAATTCACAATGTATGTTAGACTTACCCTGTCTTAGAGATTAGGTGCCATCACGATATCTTAAAGTGGAATGCCCATTTTTACCGAGACAAACTTTAGATCTTTCACGAAAGTATCGAAGGGTCGTTTTTGCAAAACTATCCATCTTATGTGTTTTTGTCTACTTTTTACTGTTTTGTCCCTAAGTTCGGTCGTTTTCACCGAGCAGTCTTAAAACCTCCATTGGAAGTACCAAAAGATCGTTTCCGTAATAATAGTCATTTTGCCCTTTTTTCGTCTACTTTTACCAATTTTCCTTCGTGTCCGACTATTTTTGCCGAGACGACTTTAAAATGCTTCTTGAAAGTACAAAAAAGCTATTTTTGTAATAATATCTATTTTACTTTTTTTTTTTCATTTTGTCCTTCATTCGGCCGTTTCTATCTTGTAAACCCATATTGAGTTAGAACGAACCGTTTTCATAAAAGAATAAAAAATATATAATAATAAGGATCAACTGAATCCATTCTTGTGGTGACCCGATAGGTCATTTTGAGTACTAGCCTTAATTTTTGCGTTCTGAGACCTCTTAGAAATTTATTTGATGTTTATTGATTTTAGTGCATGGTCTGTATCGTTGTTGAAAAGCTTTTATGTGAATTTAAAAGAAAACGTGATATTCTACTTAAAATGAGGCTAGAGTTGACCATGGTCAACATTGATAAACGACATCGAATCGGTATTTTGATGATTTCGATTGGTTCGTATGATATTTTTAGACTTGTACGCAAGTTTGATTGGGGTACCGGATGATCCGAGCGCATTTCAGCGCATTATGTGAAAGATTGAGAAAAATGAGTTTTTAAGTTGAAATCTTGGGTTTTGATGATCGATTCTTGTTGTTAGATGTATTTTGATAATTTGAGGTAGCGAGCAAGTTTATATGATATTATTACACTTATGTGCATGTTCGCTTTGTAACCCGAGGGGCTCAGATGAGTTTCGGATGCTTTGCGGATCAAGTTGGAACAACTGAAGCACAATTGTTGCTGCTGTTAGATTGCAGGTCTCACATTTGCGAGTACCTAATAACAATTGCGATCGTCGCATTTGCAATGTCAGGCCCGCAAATGAGAAACATGGGTCGGGCAGGCATACTTCACAAATGCGAAGCTAAGATCGCATTTGCGATCGGCGGGTTATCACTTTTGCGGTCAAGGGGTCGCTTTTGCGGTCAAGGGGTCGCTTTTGCGACAAGGGTGCTGGGTTGGTCACATTCACAAATGCAAACCTATAACCGTATTTGCGATAGAGGTACCTGTCACAAATGCAAGGGTATTGTCGCATTTGCAATATGTGGGGCACTGTTGCACTGGTCGTTTTGCGATCAGTGTTTCGTAATTGCGGACATCGCAATTGTGGACATCACAATTGCGAACAAGCTGGGTAAAATAGGAATAAATCGAGACTTAACTCATTTTACACAATTCCTCAACCCTAAACACTAGAAGCGATTTTTTGAAGAACTTTTTCTCCTGAAATCCATTGGTAAGAACCTCTAATTCATTTTTCACCAATTCCCTATTACTTTTCATGAATTTTTAACATAAAATCTATGAATTTCATAGTAGAAATTAGAGGTTTTTAGTAGAATTTAAGAATTTTGTAAAATTGAGATTTAGGCCTTGAATTGAGGTCGATTTCGAAATCAATCACATACCCAGGCTCGGGGGTGAATGGGTAACTAGAATTTGGTGCGAATCTCGGATTTTGACCAAGCGAGCCCGGGGTTAAATTTTCAGAAAATGATCAAAATTTAACCTTTTTCATTTGTGGGTAGTTTCTAAAGCTTATTTTGGATTGTTTGATTGATAATTGGCTAGATTCGGTTGGTTTGGAGGCTTATTCGAGAGGCAAAGCCTTCATCATACTCAGGGGGTATGGGATGAAACTAAATCCTGAGAAGTGTGCGTTCGGCATAACCTCAGGAAATTCTTGGGCTTCCTAGTCTGATATATTACTAAATGGTCCAGACCTGGAATAACGAGTGGCATAATCCCGGATTGAATCGATATTGAAACTTATTTACCGAAATTTTTCTAATTTTGTATATTATCCCCCTAAACAAGGTTTGCTTACAGTTTATATACAATTCATTATTAGTGCGTAAATATTTTTTTCCCTTTTGCACTCTCCTCTTTCCCTATTTTATACCGCCTCTCTCTATGTACAATCCAATATTAGTATCTTAAATTAAGGGATTTAATTACACTCTTTTGAAATAAGTCCATTCGGCTAACCAATTCGCGAGTTGTCATTTGTCTTGAAATACTTTCTAATAAATAAATTGACACCAAACAACCTGCTTGACACCAAGGTTTTACTCGTAAGGAAAGAACATCGAAGAACAAAATATTCAACTAACGACGATGTTTTCTTGACTTTTAGAGATTAGAGAAAAGAGATTAAGTATTTGATACAAATTTGATATATCTACAAAAACATATAAACTAAAAATAAATTTTATACAACTAATTATATAATATACAACTTATTTATAATTTATCTACAACTTTCATACATTATTTTATATACAGTCAAATACAATTGCAACAACATACAACTTAAATACAATTTTCATATAAATTTTATACAACTAATTATATAATATACAACTTATTTATAATTTATCTACAACTTTCATACATTATTTTATATACAGTCAAATACAATTGCAACAACATACAACTTAAATACAATTTTCATATAAATTTTATACAACTAATTATATAATATACAACTTATTTATAATTTATCTACAACTTTCATACATTATTTTATATACAGTCAAATACAATTGCAGCATCATACAACTTAAATACAATTTTCATATAAATTTTATACAATATGTCTTTTTATACAAAGTTATTGATATGTATCAAAAATTGTATTAAGAGAGGAAATTTAATTAGAATTTTATAGAGGAAGAAGAACACACCACTTACACTAGGCCTAATGAAGCCTTTATCAAGCAGCTCTTGAACTTGTTCCTTCAACTCTTTCAACTCCACTAGCGCCAAACGATATAGAGGAATAGAGATGGGTTGAGTGCCCGCCACCAAGTCAATACCAAAATCGATATCCCTGTCGGGTGGCCTACCCGACAGGTCTATAGAAAAGACATATGGGAAATCCCTCACTACCGAAACTTACTCAATGATAGGAGTACCAGCACTAACATCCACCACAAAGGCCAAATATGAAATCATCCAACAAGGAACATAATCTAAGGAACCTCTCCTCTCAACCTTTGTGTCACGTCTCGACCTTAGTGAGCGCAACCGACGCTCAACCGAGATATCCCAGTCAAGTAAGCCTATGCATTCTATCCAACCTTACGTATGAATAATGTGAGGATGAATACCAGGAGTTAGACAAGCGAGAGAATAACATGTCCAACACAAATTTCACTACTTATAAAAACATCATTTACAATTTCCAAAAGATTACAAGTTCATAGTTTAATAGTGGAAACATGTTTGACAGGTACACCATTTCTCGTTTGTTTTTCCCAAATAAAAATACAACGTACAACATGTGTATGGAGCCTCCAAAAATCATGAGTATAGTATGGAAGTTCTGTTACCTCAAAATACAGTGTAGAAGGAGCAAACAACACAAGGCTCCGAGAGTAAGTGGGGCTCACCAAGTCAGACGAGAAGAGGGTGTACTGTTGTCAATGATCGATGTCGCCTGCTCTAAAATCACCTGCATCCATTAAAGATGCACCGCCCCCATCAAAAGGGACGTTAGTACCTATAAAATAGTACTAGTATGTAAAGCTAAATACCCTCTCAGGGAATAGGGTACCAACATAAAAAGATAGAACATGAAATCGATAAATAAGTCAAATAATATCAAAATGCCAAGTTAAGAGCAAGGTAAATCTTCAAATAAATATTAATATTTTAGGTTGGGAAATATTTGGTACCGACACACCACCATGCTTATGCTATGGGAACTAATCTTCGCCCGATCGGCTAAGCCATCTCACCCCAGTGTGTGTAGGTGGACATATAAACACAACTACACCACCATGCTTATAGCCTGGGGACCGACCACCGCCCCATCGACTAAGCCGTCTCACCCCAATCTGTGCGGGTGGACATGGTAACACAATACCACCACCGTGCTAATGGCATATGGACTGACCACTGCCCGATCGGCTAAGTCATGTCACCCCAATGTGTTCGGTGGAAATGGTCCTTGCTATCTATAAACTCATCCCAATTAAGGGTAATAATCTCAACACGTCATTACGGGAATTTATCAACATAAAGAGCACTTTGAAATCACGAATTTAAATACATGAGTAATAAGAGTCTTAAACACATTGAATTTTCTTTCCAGAAGAGAGCATACTGATTTGCATTTAAAACATGAACTTAAGTCATAACTTTCGATACATTTTCGCTTCTGCAGGGCCGCAGATGCGCCCCAATTTCCGCTTCTGCAATCTATTCCAGCCAAGCATGCTTGCGCTTCTGTGACCAACTATTCGCATCTGCGCCTATTCTTCCGCAGATGCAGAAGCACCAGAACCAGCATACCTACATCAATGCAACATGAAACAAAAATGATCTGACCCTTATCTGGAACTCACCCGATCCCATTGGGACTCCGTCCGAATATACCAACAAGTTCAACAACATAACACGGACCTACTCGAGGCTTCAAATCATGCATAACAATATCGAAACGACGAATCGTACCTCAAATCGAACCTAATGAACTTTGAACTTTTCAACTTCAAAAACTCGTGCCGAAACATATCAAATCAACCCGGAATGAACCTAAATTGTGCACACAAGTCCCAAATAACATAACAAAGCTATTCCAATTCCCGAAACCACAATCTAAATCAGATATCCGTAAAATCAACTTCTGGTCAAACTTATAAACTCTCCAAACCTTCAAATTTTCAATTTTTGCCAATTGTACCTAAACCTTCTAGAAACATCCAAATGCAAATCCAGGAATACCTTCGAGTCGAAAGTCACCATTCAGACCTATTGGAACCATCAAAACTCTATTTCGGTGTCAACTTCACAAAATGTCAAACTTGGTCAACTCTTCTGACTTAAAGCTTCAACAATGAAATTCATTCTTCCAAATAAGTCATTATACGTTATACAGATCTACTCATGCCAGTAAACTACCGAGTGAAAATGCTCAAAATGACCGGTCGGGTCATTATAGTATTTCCTTATTTGTTATGTTCCAATCATATGTTGATTTTCTTCCTTATTGGCTACATGTTCTTACCGTTTGAAAGTTAACCCCTTAATTAGAGGAAGTAATTAAACTGATTGATTCTGATTCCTTTAATTGCTGCCTGACTTTGATCTGCACCTTATTTACTACTATTTTAAAAGCTATATAGACCCCGACCTCTTATTTTTTTAAAAGATACGAATTGATCTGTTCAAATCTCTCTCTCACAATTAAAAAAAACTCTCTGCTCTCTCTCTTCTGTGCTAGTTACTGCTATTCTAAGTTAGCCGGCTGCAAGCCAAGGCTAACTATTGTGCATCTCCTACTTCCTGTTTGTGTTACTGCTTTCTTCATTTCATTGGTTAGTTCATGCATTTTGGCATCATCAACCTATCGCACCAGATCCAAGGGTCCTCCACCTACTCCTCCTCCTAGTCCTCCCAAGGGATAAGACAAAGGCAAAAGTAAGATGGAAGAGTCCAGCGGCACCAGAAAGGAGGATATGATTGAACGGTTAGAGGCCACTGATGGCCGAGGTATTAAGGTCCTGCATGAGAACATGTCACCACTTGAACAGAAATTGCTGAAGTTTCAGGAAGAACTCGATCAAGTCCGGAATCTGGCCAACTTGTAATTTTCCCTCAACGTCCCCGACATCAACCTTCCAAATGCTCAAAACCCCGCACCTCTACAAAATATCCCAAGACAGCAAAATCATCCCACACCTCACCATCACGCCACTCCCCCAAAGAACCAAACTCTCCCGACGCAATGCAATGCTTGCCACACCTCAAATAACACTATATAAGACCATTTCCACACCTATAACAATCCCATATATGTGGAAAATGTGACCCACTCCACTCCGCCTATCCCACAAGCCTCCGAGTCTGACGAAAAGGATTTACTTATCAGAAACCTGGTCGAAGAGCTTAGGAAACTGAACAGCCGAGTCCAGGGTGTTGAATGAACCAAGGGGATCGAAGGGTTGAATTATCAAGACCTTTGTATCCAACCTGATGTCGAACTGCCCGAGGGATACAAACCTCAAAAGTTCGAAATATTTGACGGTACTGGTGATCCAAGAGTACATCTGAGGACATATTACGACAAATTAGTTGGAGTGGAAAAGGATGAAAGGATCCGCATGAAGCTGTCCATGAGGAGTTTGAAGGGAGACGCACTGTCTTGGTACATCAGCCAAGACCCCAAGAAATGGTCAAACTGGGTAAGCATGGAGTCTGACATTATGGATAGGTTTAGATTCAACATAGAGAACGCACCAGATGTGTTCTACATTCAAAATTTGAAGAAGAAACCTACAGAAACCTTTCGCAAGTATGCTACTCGCTGGAGGTCCGAAGCCGCTAAAGTCAGACCTGCTCTAGAGGAAGAACAGATGAACAAGTTCTTTGTCCGGGCTCAGGACACACAGTATTATGAATGGTTAATGATGGTTGAGGGCCACAAGCTGACATCATCAAATTGGGTGAGCGGATTGAAGAAGGTATTAAAAGCGGTATGGTTACAAATTTTGAAGCCTTGCAAGCCACTAACAAGGCTCTACAGTCCGGTGGTGTGTCTAAGAAAAGAGACGTGGGAGCCGTAATGGTTGCACAAAGAGCCACGTCCCCACTCAAATACCAAATCTATCCAACACCTCCACTCACATACCATCCAACCCCGAATTACCAAGCACCCTCACCAAATTAGCAAGCTCCACCACCTTCCTACCAAGCTCCACCACCCACATATCAACCTGCTTCGCCCAGATATTCACAACTCGCTCCTGTTTGCCACACTTATATTCCCGTTCATCCCATTACCAATCACCCCCTGCACGCCAAAACTTCCCTAGACGTCGTCCCAATTTTGATCGCCGCCCTCCAAAGCAATACACTGCCAAAGCCGAGCCAATTGACCAGCTGTATGAGAAGCTTAAAGCTACTGGTTATGTCACACAAATCTCTTCTTCCACCCCTGAGAACTCCTCTCAGTGGGTTAACCCAAACAAATCCTGTGCATACCATTCCTGCATGAAAGGACACACCATCGAAGAAGGCCGCTCTCTGAAGGACAAAATACAGGCTCTCATTGACAACAATATTATTGGGGAAAAAGACCCCACTACAAACGTCCACGACAATCCTCTGCCAGACCATAAGGGTAGAGGTATCCATATGATTGAAATAGAAGATGATTGGGACCCGGAAGGGTCAATCGGGTTGATCACAGAAGGCGATGACCCAAAGAAACCCGCAGTCACTCTCAAACTGATCATAGTCCAGATTCAACCATCTGAGGACGCTAAGGTGAATATGTCTATACCGTTTGTGTTTGAAGCAGCACCACCTGCAAAGTCACTAGTGCCAATTGAAGTTGAGTTTGTATCTCCAACAAATGCACTGGCACCATTCGAGGTTGCAATCTTGCCACCCCTAACACATATTTCGTTTGAAGTAAGGATGGCTGCACCAATTCTGGTGGCAATGTCAACCACGCCACCCTTCTATTCAAACGCTACCCCTTGGGACTACACAACCGAGGCAAGAAGGAAAGGCAAGGTCAGGTTTGAGGAAGCTGTCGCAGCACGGGGTATGATGAGACCTGGTAGGGTCTACACCCCTGAGCATCTGGCCGAGTCAAGAAAGCAGGCTGCCAACCGGCCTCCCCTTATCGAAAAAGGTCCCAATGACCTTCGGAGAAAGGTACGGGCTAAGGAGTATTCAGTCATCGACCAGCTGAACAGGACACCGGCACAGATATCCATCCTCTCTCTGTTGCAGAATTCCGAAACACACAAAAATGCAAAGTTTTGAGTGAAGCATATGTGCCAAACAACATCACTAATGGCGAAATGGCCAATATGGTAGGCAAGGTACTAGAGAGTCATAAAATCACTTTTCATGAGGACGAGCTAGCACCTGAAGGATTGGGGAACAACAAAGCGCTGCACATCACTGTGCAATGCAAAGATCATTTCATCACAAGAATCTTGATCCATGGAGGTTCTAGTCTTAACATCTGTCCATTGATAACACTCAAGAAATTGGGTAAAGGGCTACATGAGATAAGGGATGGGGCGATAAATGTGAAAGCCTTCGACGGTTCTCAGAGGTCTACCATGGGGGAGATCAGTCTATGTCTGCAAATAGGACCGACTTGGTTCGAAGTGGATTTCCTGGTGATAGATGTGCCAGCATCCTACAACCTGTTTTTGGGACAACCCTGGATTCATGTTGCTGGGGCCGTAGCGTTAACGGTACATCAGGCGGTAAAATTTGAGTGGAACCACCAAGAGGTGATTATTCATAGTGACGGTAGCAACCCCATTTATATTCGTCAAACTATTCCGGTGATTGACAGAAAAAGGAAGATAGGCGGGAACTTACCACCACATTGAGCGGGTCAATGCTACTGACAAGGACAAGTGGTGGGATAGAAAGATTGAGAGCATCCTGAACTGGAGAGTATATGAGCCAGGCAAAGGGATCAGTAAGAACCTCAAAGGGATCACGAAGCCCATAAAGCTCAAGGAACATGGCACCACTTTCAGTTTGGGGTATGAGTACACTTGGCAGGAATTCAACGGCTGGTCTCCACCTTGGCGTGGTCCCTATTACCCTTTGGAGCAGCCGATAACTCATCTTGAGCAGACTTTCAAGTAGGTCGACATTATTTACGGTTCAGACGAGGAAGAAGCACTTGCAGCAATGAGGAGTTTGTTCCTAGAGGACAAAAATATGGATTGCTATGTTGTTCTCGATGGGGGAGGGAGAGGAAGGCCCTTCCATATCGACAGTAATCAAGGGGACATATCTCAAGAACTGGTCTATCAAGACAACCAAAGCCCGACGAGCCTCGGGGTACCAAGGCTAAAACAAGCATTATTTACTATTTTATTTACTAAATGATTTTTCTTTTCCTGCATTTTTTTTCCAATTTCTGCAATAAAGATCTTCAATTTTCAAACAGTTATTCAATCCATCAAAGAATCTTCTAAATTTCTCTTACGAATTCGATATTTATTGCTATTGTTTTCTCTCATTACTTTATTTACACAACATTACTATTTCTTGTCTTGATGAACCGATGACTGTGACATGCAACGAGACAACGCAACAAACGGGCATTGATTCAGATGAAGACGACATACCTGATGAGATTGTGAAAGAAGTTGTGAACTTTGAGAACAGACCTAAGTCCAACCTGGATGAGACCGAAGTTATCAACCTGGGGGATTCAGAAAACGTCAAGGAGACTTGCATCATCATTCATTTGTCACCATAAGAAAATAAAGAATACACAGAGTTTCTAAGAGATTATGAGGACGTGTTTGCATGGTCGTATGGCGACATGACTGGTCTAAGTACGTCTATTGTGGCTCACAAAATGCCAAGCAATTTCATAAACCCGATTACACGAGGAAAAAAGGGGGCGCGACAATAAATTCTATATTTGATTTGCTAATTTAACTTATGTTTTACTTTGTTTTAAAAAATGATGTTTTACTGTGATGACCCGATAGTTCATCTTATGTTTTAAAATCTATTTATGTGATCTGAAGCCTTAAGTATCTTGTTTTAGCCCTCCTTGATTTGCGTGCATAGTCCGAGCGTCTTTCCAGAAAGATTTTATGTGAAAAATTGAGAAAAATATAAAATTTTGCCTTAAAATCCACGTGAGTTGATTTCGGTCAACATTTTGAGAAAACGGGCCTAGTTGGTCTGTATCGTGATTTGGGACTTGGGTGTATGCCCATAATCGAATTCGGAAGTCCCTAGCCCGAGTTATTGCATTTTATAGATATGTGAAAACTTAAGGCCTAATGAATTGGAAATGGTTGACAAATGTTTGACTTTTGGATATCGGGTACGTATTTGGGTTCCGACTTGCCTGTCAAATTTGGTGAGAAACGGAGTTGGTTTGACGTGATTGAGACGTCTGTTGTGAAAATAGAAGTTTCAAAGTTTTCTTGAAAATTTCATTTGATTTTTGTTCAATTCGTAGTTTTAGGTGTTATTTTGGCGATTTGATCGCGTGAGAAAGTCCGTATGATGCTTTTAGACTTGTGTGCATAGTTGGTTTAGAGCCTCGAGGACTCAGGTGAGTTTCAGATAGGCACTTAGAACTCAGCTGGTGTCTGCAATTTCTGGTAACTGGCCTCTGATCTCGTATTTGGGATATTAGTGTTCGCATTTGAGATTATTCCCAGATTCTGACAAGCCCGCATTTGTGATCCATTTCGTCGCATTTGCGAAGAGTACCTGAGTCAGCACAAGTTCGCATTTGCAGTCATGAGGTCGCATTTGCAGGAAGGTCAGAGTTCGCATTTGCGAACAAAGCTTCGCATGTGTGATGGGAACTGGGGAGGGGGATTCTTCGCATTTGCGATCAATGGATCGCATTTGCGATCAAGACAGTGTTCTCATTTGCAAACTTTACATCGCAAATATGATAGATTTCTCGCATTTGCAGGGCTCGCATTTGCGAATCCGATGTCGCAAATGCGGCATCTGCAGTTGGACAAAACATAACTTAGATGACATTTTTGGTTCATTCTTTAAATTTTCAAAACCTAAAACTTTAGAGGCGATTTTTCCAAGACTCTTTCTTCCCCAAATAATTGTAAGTGATTCTAACCTAGTTCCTTTCAATCTTTGATTACATTTCACAAGTATTCAACCAAAAATCTAGAGTTTTCATGGTGGAATTGGGGGGTTTTGGGTAGAAATTAGGGATTTGGTAAATTGAGGATTTAGACCTCAAATTTAGGTCGGATTCCAAAAAAAATTACATAACTGGGCTCGGGGCTGAATGGTTAATCAGGTTTTTGCCCAAACTTCGGGGTTGGACCAAGCGGTCCTGGGTTGACTTTTGTTGACTTCTTCAAAAATGGCCTAAGTTGAATTCATTGCAAGCGTGGGTATTTCCTACGACTTAATTTGAATTATTTTGTTGGTAATTTGCTAGATTTTATTGGTCCAGAGGCTTGTTTGAGAGGCAAAGTAGTGATTGAGCAGTGAGTGATCTTTGGAGCGAGATAAGTGTTGTGTCTAACCTTGACTTGAGGGAATTAGGAACCCTCGGACTATTTGCTATTTGAACTTCATGTGAGCGGCGTATATGTGAGGTGAAGAGTGCTTATGCGCCGCCGAATTATCTGTTTTCGTTGTTTCCCCGTTCTTCTTATATTATCTCTTTCCCTGTCTTAGTTGTTATATGCTCTAAAATATGTTCCCATGCCTAATTGGTACTTTTTAGTCATGTTTCCTCTTGTTCATGATATTACCTCTTTCCATAGTTTCATGATTTCCTACTATTTTCTCAAGTTGGTTTGTTTGTTTGTACCTTCTAGTTGTAAATTCTGGATTGGTCTCGCTGTGTAGTACTTATGCGGATTTTCCTGTTGTACAAGGTTTCCTATTTGTTTCAGTTTGGTGTTTAAGAATTGTAAAGGGTTTCCGTGATTTGAATTACGAGTTTAGTTTGCATACTGAGTACTTGATATTGATATGGCGGGATCGGGTTGCACAGCACAACATGTGAAATAAGGGTGATATGTTGAGGTGGAATAAGGGTGAACCTACACTGTACGGTGGGAACGGGTTGCACGCCGCAACATGTGTAATAAGGGTGGATTGTTTTGTGATGAGTTATTTATGTAAAAAAATTGAAATTGTTAGGATCAGGTTGCCCGCCGTAGTGGTTGTTACGCCCCAAAAGCTAAGGTGGGATGTGATTGGCACCCGACCTAAGCTACTTGTCAAGTGAACCCTTAACTAAGTTGTACTATGAATCATGATACCTAAAGTAACCAAAATGATCCCATGTAATAATTATATCAAAAAAACTAAATTCAAACTGAGAGGTAAGTCATAAATCTCAATAAAATACCCAACTAGGAGTAAAAACTTTATAATACCCATTAGACTAAGTCACAAACCTCTACGAGTACTTACGAGTGTGGGATAGTTGACCCTGTCCTTGTGGCACTCACGCAAGGGGAGGTCAGCTAGTTCTACGTTCAATGTGATAACATTAACGCATAAATAAATAATGTAACTAAATACATCACTAAATGTAAATATCACAAACAAAGGCACATCAATAGGCATAAACATGTAACTCTATCACATATAACGTCGTAGTGGATAGTAATGCCGCGAATTTAATACTGGAGCACCAGGAGACATGGCTTAGATTTCTTCAAACACATGGAGCACGTGAGTTTGTCACGACCTGAAAACCAACCCGGTCGTGATGGCGCCTATCGTGATACTAAGCTAGCCAATTCACTATGCATAACATGAGAAAAACTTTTGTTTGATTCAATATCCACCAGTATTTCATAAATTTTTTGTTTTAGCATTTGAAAATGTAACGACCCGACCAGTCGTTTTGCGTCATCAGACCCCGTTCCCCTAAATGAAACTCCCCGTAGCGGCTTATTGTTATTTATGACTTGCGGGGATGGGTGGTTCAAGTTTCGGAAGTGTATAGAGCGATATTGGAACACTTGGTTCCTTCAGGTTGGCCTTTTAGGCCAAGTTTGACTTCGGTCAACATTTTGAGTAATGACCTCGGAATCGAGTTTCTACGATTCTAGTATCTTCTTATGATGATTTCAGACTTGGGCGTATGTTCGGAATGGGTTTTGGATGACCCGGGAGAGTTTCAACGCCCAATATCGAAATAAGAGTTCCTTAAGTTCATAGTGTGGTTTGGGATGTGTTTTTGTGTTATCAAGGTCCGAAAGGATTTGTGAAACTGGGAATAGTTCCATTATGTCATTTATGACTTGCCTGTAAAATTTGGTGTCATTCCGAGTAGTATAGGTCGGTTCGGCGCATTGTTAGCGAATTCAAGAAACTTAAAGTTCCTAAGTTTGGTTCTAGAGGTTCTAAGGTGTGATTTTGAGTTTTAGCATTGTTGTAAATTTGGTGTTCCTAAGGCTCAAGCGAGTCCGTATTATAATTTGGGAGTTTTTGGTATATTTGGTCGGGCGCTCGGGTTAGCCCAGGTTCCTCTCGGGCACCAAACGAGGCCAAAAACTAGCTGAAGCAGTTGCTGGTGCACCTGATCCGGTGTGACCGCAGGTGAGGTTGCCCAGTCGCAGGTGCGAGACCGCTCCTGCGGTCTCAGCCTCGCAGGTGCGACCCCCAGGTGAGTTGCCCAGTTCTCGCAGGTGCAGGACCTTTCCCGCAGGTGCGAGCCCAGGCCCTTGTCCCATTTTCCGCAGGTGCAGTCGTTGAGTCGCAGGTGCGGAAACCCCTGTAGGCAGTAAGGTCTTTAAATGCGGGATTATCCAATTTTCACTCCATTTTCTTCCACCATAGACGATCTTGAGAGCTTGGAAAAAAACCCCACGACCTAGCTACTAAAAGGTAAGTGAATTATATCCTAAAGTTAGTTAATGCATGAATTCCTAGTTGAATTGAACTACCTAATTAGTGAAAAATTAAGGATTTGGGTAGTTACCTAGGGCTTTCTAGAATTTATAGAATTACCCGTGAATTGGCTATGAAATCATACAATACTCATACATTAACGATCCTTAGGTTATGGGTGAGTGTTTCCTTAGAGAATTTTCAGAATCCGAACATGCGGGCCCGGGGTTGGATTTTGGGATTTCTTCAAGAATGATGAATTTGACTAAATAGTAGGAGAATTCCATGCCTTGAGTATAATGATATATTTATGTAACATTAGATTAGTTTCGAGTCCTTGGGTTACGAGTTCGGAGTTTTGGGCGCATTCTTGACCCGGGGAGTAGGTTCGACGCGATGTGAGTCTCCTTTATAACCTTGTAAGAGGGAACTGTCTGCCTAGGTGATTTAAATGGCTATGTGCTAATATTTATGGGGGCTACGTACACACAAAGTGACGAGAGTCCGTACGTAGTGACTATTATTGTTATGTCCGGGTAGTTAGGCCTACACCATGCCTTTTGTTTTTCCTTGAAATGAACTTTATGCTTAATGAATTAATGTTACATGCGGCTTGTTTCCCTGAGATCATGGAACTTGAGAAATTTTAAAGAATTGTTCACTGAAAAGTAATTTATAAAGAATAATGTGTGGATTGTGTGTGCATGTGACCGCTTCGCAATTTATATTCCGCGAGGGGAGTGTTATTTCCCCCACTCTCATGGGAGCGGTCCGTACGCTACGTCGAGATTGAAAGATATATTATGGTTAAGGTTGTTCGACCCTCGGCAGTGCACATATATGATCATTATGATGGCTCAGGCCGGTAGTCCTTATCTTGTATGCGCATGCTAAATCTTTAATGACTTGTTTATGGATATTGAGTGGGCAGATATTTTTAAAAGAAAAAGGAAATATGAAGTTGTAATTGTATACTTACTTCCAGTATTATTTGAATTACAATTATCTTTAATGGTTACTATTTTTATCATCCTTGTATGTCTGCTACTGATATTATATCTTGCTTAATCATTTTGTTGGACCTTAGTGAGTGTCTAGTCGACCTCTCGACACTACTTTATCAAGGTTAGGCGGGATACTCACTGGGTACATATTTGTTTATGTACTCATGCTATGCTTCTGTACTTAATTGTATAGGTTCTGAGGCTGGTGCATCTGATTATCAGACCTGATGTTTTAGACGTCAATACCACACAAGAAGATAAGTTAATTTGTGTAGTACCCAATTTTCAAGTGATGTCTCTCTAGAAGAACCCGGTTCTTCTTGGTGTTCCAACTTCTAGTGTTGCGGAATAATAAAAGCAGTAACGTAAAAACATAGAGATTTTTATGTGGAAAACACCTGGCTCAAAAGGTGAAAAAACCACGACCTACTCCTCAGTAGAATTTTCTCAAAATCTTCACTAAAACTCTGAGCCAAACGGACTTACAAAATCAACTCTTTTGTAATCCTAGGACTAACTCTAATCCCTTCGTAGTAACTAGCCCCTAGCTAATTTTTATAAGATTCAAGTTAAGTCTAACTTGAACGATGCGTACCTATTACAATTGCTTCTCTAAAGCTGAAAAGATACAATACTAAATCTCCTACTACAACCAACTAGACTCAATGGCAAACAGATGGAACCGGTTCTTCTAGCTGGTTTGTAGCCTTTGTATCGCACAATAATTCTGCTTGCAAAATATCTTGGAATTTTGCTTTCATATCTTGATTCCTTTCTGCACTTGTGCTTTGTTGATTCAAGCAGGAATACTTCAATTATTTATAAAGTCAGTTGCTGAGTTTGTCGTTCAGTTCTGGTACAATTCTACCTGGGAGAACGAGTTCATATTAAACTCAACTTCCTTCCTTCGTTACTGTTCTTGCTGAATTCAACTTCTATTCTCTTATCAATTTGCAGCCTTTTCACATTGGGAGACACTCTCCTTGTTCATTTATACTTCACAATCGCATTCATCTCTTATGCATATATGATTCATGTGCCAATGTGTCAGATCAAGTGTGTATGCTCTGATGGACCCGGTTCAACTTGTCAGGCATTTTTCAATCTTCAAATCTATGCAGTGACTTGAGTCAACAAATTCCCCCTTTTTAATGATGACAAACTCATGCTTCTCCCTGTATACAGCTCAAAAACTTTGTATCTTTTAAGCATTTATCATAGAGAAACTAGGTTCATTAGGTTATAAATATCACTTGAAATATAAAAGCACATTTCTTCCCCCTTTTGGCATCATCGAAAAGGTTGCAAAATGATAAACTGACCAGTGTTGTTAACAATTACTCATGGCCATTGAGGCAACTGCAGGTGCAAACATGATTAATCATCATAAGAAACCAATAAATGTAATCAATCTAAGAAATTGAGACAAGTCAATAACAAAACAACAAAAATTCATTGATTAGGAACGAACATCAAACACCATACAAAAAACAAAAACAGCCATAACCATGAGCAAAACAGAATAAAACAACAGAAACAGAACAACTGGTCTAATATAGGTTTTGGTAGCTCTGGACAGCCTAAGGATGGGAAGGTGCAGAGGAGGTTTTGGTCTTGGTTTGTAGAAGATAAAGCATCTAATTACGAACACCCTCGTTCTTTTCCTTCTCTTTTGCTAATTCAACCCTGAGAGCATCCTGCTTAGCTTCAACCTCAATCAATCGAGATTTCAAATGAAGGATTTCCATATCCTTGATCTCGCTTTCCTGCACCACTGTTCTAACTTTGCTGTTGACAGGCTGCTTCCTAGATGAACCAGGTTCATCTGCAGGAACATTGACAGTATAATCGCAAGTCAGCAAAGTATCCTTCCCAAAATAGTCCTTGGTAGTAGCCATCTTAGCCCTTTTCACAGGAACATTAAAACGAGCAAGCACATCTGTCAGAATAAAACCATATGGGATTGCATGTGCTTTTGTTCCATTCATAACTCTGTCTAAGAGTTGGATGATGAAGGCTGGCCAGTTGATCTGCTTTCCCCTATACAAACATTCCATCAAGGTCAGATCGATATAGTTGGCTATGTGCCTTCTTTCTTGTCTTGGCAGCAAGAACTTGATGACAAACTCGAAGATCAACTTGTATTCTGGCTTCATTTCACTTTTGTAGACTTGCATGGGTTCTATTTCCCTTTCATTGTCACTGAAGAATCTGGTAATGTTGATCGCTGAGGCCATCCCATCAAAACTAGGCCATCGTTGCTTCGTGTAATCTTCATATCCCTCAGCAGGAATGTGCAGAATTTTTTCCAGTGCTTTAGCATCAAAGGAGACTTGAATTCCTTTGACTGTGGTAGTGAACCTACCGTCCTTGACCACTGCATTACCCATGAACTCCACCAGTTCAGCTCTAGCCAACCTTCCTTCCATGTGAAGGACCATGTTCTTCCACCCCTGAACATCCAGTGTGTCCAGCAGGTATTTCATCCCAGGTTCCTCGAGATCCTTCAACAACTTTCCTTTCAGAATTGTTCTTTTTCCAAACAAAGTGATTCTGTCAGTCACCTCACCAACTTCCCCCTCGTCTTCTCCACTCCACTCTTTATCATCATCTTTCTCAACGACCTTCACTTTTCTTGCCTTGGACCTGGTTCTTTTGACGGTTCTTGTAGGTGTGGCAGACACTGTAGCTGACTTCTTTGAAGAAGCCTTAGACCATTCTGATTTTGGTTCCTCAACCACAACACGATCAATCTGCTCCCCATGATGGACCAGGTCCATCGTATCCTCTTCAACCACAACAGTCTCCACATGCTCTCCTACTTTAGCCTTTCCCTTTGCAGCTCTCTTTTTCTTGCTCTCTAGCAGAGCCTTCTCAAATAGTTATTCTTCCTCTCTCACAGCACTACATGTAGCACGTACCTTAGGAATGGGAGCATCAGCAGCTACAAACGATTTTCTCTTCTTAGAAGGAACTGGGTTAGTAGCCTTCTTGGACTTCTGAGTCCTCCTTTTCTTGGGGTTATAGGACTCCCCTAGTTTCCTTAGCCTGTCAGCCAGTGTCTCATCCCCATATGAACCAGGTTCATCCACTCCTTTCTTTAAGCTTGCTAGACCTGCTGCTGCTTCCTCGACTACACTTCCCCCTAACTCTGTTCTTCTCCAGCCTTCTCAGGAACGGGACCACAAATAGTCAATGTAGTACCATCCTCCCCAAATCTATTTCCCTCAAGAATTTTACCTTTTTCCAATTTTCTTTGACTACTAGGCATTTCAACATCAACTACCGACCCAACCAGAGCAAAACCTGTTATCAGCATTAACAGACTCAAAAATTGCATCAAGATTACCTTGTTCAGAATTTGATGAACCAGGTGCTTCATCCTCGTTGGCTGATTTAAAAGATTCACTTGATGATTCATAATTATTATCCTTTTCAGCCTGCAGAATTGCCTCCAAGAATTTTGCACGTGACCCAGAAGCCACTGATTTTCTGGCAAGAACCTTTACACGACGACCACGAGGTGCTGGGTTAGGATTAGATTTGGGTTCTAGAACATGAGGGTTTCCAGGAATAGGAGGGTTTTAGGTGATTGAGAACTGTATATAGATGGAGAATTTGAATCTGATTCATAGTTCCCTCCATCATAATCAAGATTTGGTGATGAAGAAAAAGAAGCAGATGGTGGTGAAGACAACATTATGAGTGTTGTTAGGAAGAAAAGAAAGAGTGATCAGTTTTGGGTTTGAAGACTAATGATCTTGGTTTGACGGTTACTTTATGAAGAGGAGAGTAATGATGACCCTTATTTAAGATATGGATATTAATTATACAACGGATAGAATATTTATTCAAGTGGAAGTCTAATAGTTGTAGGAGTGTCATTGATTAGACGGTTAAGAGTTCCCTAGCCGTAGGCTAATTGAGTACTGATGTGACTTCTTGGAACGGGTTCATTTAGGGATTAGTACAAAAACTTTGAAATGAACCAAATATAGATAGAATCCTGCTCATGTGTGACTGTAATTAGTTCAATAATTGTATGGAGATGGAACGTACCTTGTATGTCAGATGAACCAGGTTAGATAAAC
Source organism: Nicotiana paniculata (assembly GCA_005239505.1). Lineage (NCBI taxonomy): Eukaryota > Viridiplantae > Streptophyta > Magnoliopsida > Solanales > Solanaceae > Nicotiana > Nicotiana paniculata. The sequence continues at coordinate 62,559 of ML325566.1, forward strand.
ATCATTAGCAACCAGGGAATCATATTAATACATGGCAAGAGAGTATGACAGTAAATTCATGATGCTGAGCAATGATTAAACTTGTTGATTATCTATGTTAGTGTTTCTAGCCAATTTATTTTTAATCAGGTGATTTTAATCATCCCTAATTCAAGCTTGTTTCTCTCAAAATGCTCCCTACTTAGTGCTTTAGTAAAGATATCTGCAATTTGTTGATCAGTAGCACAAAATTCAATTGAGATCATTCCTTTTTCATAGTTATCCCTCAGGAAATGGTGCCTAGCATCTATGTGCTTAGTTCTCTTATGATGAACCGGGTTCTTCGTCATACTAATGGCAGTAGTGTTATCATAGAAAATAGGAATGCATCCCACATCTATACCAAAGTCCATGAGTTGTTTCTTGATCCATAACAACTGAGCACAGCAGAAGGCTGCAACCATATACTCAGCCTCAGCAGTAGGCAAGGCTAGTGAATTTTGTTTCTTAGTAGCCCAAGACACAAGGCATGAGCCCAGAAAGTGAGCCATACCTGAATTACTTTTTCTGCCAACCAGGAAACCTGCATAATCAGCATCAGCATATCCTACAATGTCGAAATTACTACATTTAGGATACCAAAGGCACAAATTAGTGGTGCCTTTTAAATATCTCAAAATTCTCTTCACTGCAGTGATGTGGGACTCCTTTGGATTTTCCTGAAACATAGCCCACAGTCCCACGCTGAACACAATATCAGGTCTGCTAGCAGTAAGATATAATAGAGACCCAATCATCCCTCTGTATAGCTTCTGATCAACGGATGAACCAGGTTCATCCACATCCAATTTTGTAGCTGTGGCTCTGGGAGTGTCTATTTCCTTTGAGTCTTCCATTTTAAACTTCTTGAGCAATTCTTTCACATACTTTTGTTGGTGGATCATTGTTCCATTTGAGTTTTGCTTGATTTGCAAGCCTAAGAAGAAGTTTAGCTCACCCATCATACTCATCTCAAACTCACTCCCCATAAGCATAGAAAATTCCTTGCTCAATCTTTCAAAAGTCGCCCCAAATATAACATCATCCACATATATTTGCACAACTAGGATATCCTTACCATTTTCCTTTAAGAACAAGGTACTGTTAATTTTGCCTCGTTTGTACCCATGTTCTAGCAGGAATTTTGATAATCATTCGTACCATGCTCTTGGTGCTTGTTTAAGACCATACAGAGCTTTGTCGAGTTTGTACACGTGGTCAGGTGACTCCTTGATTTCAAAATCTGGAGGCTGCTTGACAAATACATCTTCCTTCAGATAGCCATTGAGAAAGGCACTCTTAACATCCATCTAATGAAGAGTGAATTCCATGTGTGCAACAAATGCTTTAATAAGTCTGATTGCCTCCAGTCTTGCCACAGGGGCAAAGGTCTCATCATAGTCAATTCCCTCATCTTGACTATACCCTTGAACAACTAGTCTTGTGGTATTCCTTGTAACAGTTCCATCCTCATCGAGCTTGTTCCTGAAGACCCACTTGGTGCCAATCACTTATCTGTCTAGTGGCCTGGGTACCAAGTACCATACTTGACTTCTTTCAAACTGATTCAGCTCTTCTTGGATGGCATTTACCAAACTGATTCAGCTCTTCTTGCATGGCATTTACCCAATCAGCATCTTGTACGGCTTCCCCAATGTTCTTTGGTTCGATCATGGATAGAAAGGCATCAAACGCATACAGATTTTTCGAGGATGATTTTTTTTTTATTCTTGATGTCAAATATGTTATGATGTTCTCAAGAGGGTGAGAACTCTGATATCTTTGTGGTTTGAGTACCAGCTATTCATTCCTAGACAATTCCATGGTGTCTTGTTGCTATGGAGCAGGATCAGGGACATGTTGCATATGTTGAATTCCCCCTGTCATGTTGCTTGGGGTAGTTGAACCTGGTCCATCACCTATTCACACTTCCATGTTTGCTTCAATGCGATCACTGCTTCTCACCAGTCCAAGCTTCTCATCTTTTGGTTCCTGTCTCTCAGCAAGAGTGTTAGTTTCATCAAAAACAACATGTACACTTTCTTCTACACAAATAGTTATTTTATTATACACTTTATAAGCTTTGCTATGTGATGAATATCCCAAGAATAATCCCTCATCACTTCTGGGGTCAAATTTTCCTAGGGAATCTTTGCCATTATTATGCACAAAACACTTGCATCCAAAAGCCCTAAAGTTATGTTGGGCTTTCTCCCTTTAAGTAATTCATAGGGAGTTTTCTCTACCAAAGGTCTGGTCATGAATCTATTGATTATGTAACAAGCAGTGTTTATTGCTTCAGCCCAGAAGATGTGAGGTAGTTTGCTAGATAGAAGCATGGTTCTTGCCATGTCTTCAAGAGTTCTGTTTTTCCTTTCAACAACCTCATTTTGCTGTGGGGTTCTAGGAGCAGAAAAGTTATGATTGACACCATGTTCATCACAGAACTCAGCAAACTTAGCATTCTCAAATTCAGTACCATGGTCAGATCTTATTGATGCTAGTTGATGTCCTAATTGATTTTGAGTTTTCTTGACAAATGAGGTGAACATATCAAATGCTTCATCCTTAGATGCCAGGAATAAGGTCCAAGTGAACGTCAAATAATCATCAACTAGCACCATCACATATCTCTTACCACATCTACTCAGAGTTCTCATAGGACCACACAAATCCATATGAACCAGTTCCAACATCCTGGTTGTACTGACTATTTTCTTACTTTTGAAAGAGGACCTTTCCTGCTTCCCCTGGCACATGCCTCACAAACTTTGTCCTCCTTAAACTTAATTTTAGGAAGTCCTACCACTAAGTCCTTAGAGACTAGTTTGTTAAGCTGAGTCAGACTCGCATGACCAAGTCGTTTGTGCCACAGGAGGGGATCACTGTCCAACACACTTAGGCAAATGAGTTCTTTTTCAGACAGTGTGGACAAGTCTATGATATAGATGTTATTCATTCTTTTTTCCTGCAAAACAATCTTGTGAGTAAGCAGGTTAATCACAAAACATTTTGTGAAGTAAAAGCAACCAGGTTATCTCTGTCACACAGTTGCGATACACTGATCATGCTATATTTCAAGCCATCTATTAGATACACATGTTCAATGGATCGTGTATCATCCTTACCTACCTTACCAACCCCAATAATTTCACCTTTCTGTCCGTTTCCAAAGGAGACATTTCCTCCTTTGAGACTTTCAAGTGAAAGGAATTGTTCCATGTTCCCTGTCATATGCTTTGAGCAGCCACTATCCAAATACCAAATTTGGCTGCCTCCTCTCACTTGAACCTACAAAAGAATCAAGGGTTAGTTTTAAGAACCCAAACTAGTTTGGGTCCTTTTTTATGAGAGAATGGATGAATCGAATTTTTTCTGGCCCAATTTGGTAGCAAGTTTTTGTTTATTACAAACCTCTCATTTTTTCGACTGGCCTGCTCTTTTGCAGTACATTCATATTTGTAGTGGCCAGTCTTACCACAATGGGTGCAAATTTTATTCTCAGGGAGAGTGAGATACTTGATTTTGGGATCCCACTTGGGCAATTGACTTCCAAAGCCAATCCCTCTCCGGTTGCTATTACGATTCTCTTGAAGCCATATCAGGGCATCAGAGGATTTTTTCCATTTACAAGTTCGATCTAATTCATGTTTGACTTTGCCAAGTTCTTCATTAAGAGTTCTTATCTGTTCATCCTTGGCATACATCTTATCTTTTAGTTTTCCCATGTTTTCTTCTAACATGATATGAGAATAATCAACAACCTTTTTACTGGATCCTAGCTTTAGCTTTAAGTTTTTAGATTTTAGTTCTAGAATCTCAGCTTCAAGTGGATGAACCTGGTTCAACAAGACAGTATTTTTCTTTACAGATTCACTGACTCTGATTTCCAGGTTCATGCACTTTGCTTTAAGCATTGCACATTCTTTAGATAGTTGATCCTTCTCTTTGGTTGTTTCCTCAGAATCATCTATGAAATCAAGTAGCAACTAAGAGAGTTTTTCCTTAGATAGGAACTTTACTTTGTTTTTAAGATGGAAGATACTTACTTGTGGTTCTTCATGTGATTCCTCATCAGATTCTCCAATTTCCATGAGCGCCTGATCTTCAGTCTCCCCGTCTTCTGATTCCTCATCTGAACTTTCCCCCCAAGCAGCAACCATTGCCTTTATTGTGGTTTTCTTGGGTTGGACCTATTCCTTCTTCTTGTTACTTCTTTCATATCTCTCCTTTTCCATTCTACTTCCCAATGAGGACAATTTTTGATGAGATGGTCAGTCTTACGACATTTTTAGCATCCCTCATTGGTTGGCCTTTATGGAACTTTTGCTTTGGTAGTTTCCTCCTTTAGAGATGCCCTTCTTCCTCATGAGAAAGTTTCTGAATTCTTCAGTAATCATGGCCATCTCATCATCCTCCAAATCTGCTCCCTAAGTGATTCTTAGTGCTAGACTCTTCTCCTTCTTTGGACCATTTATCTTCATTGTCTGCCTTCTGAGTTCATAGGCAGTGAGGTCAGGGTTGCCATATTTTTGGATTCCTGGATAACAGTGATTTTGCTTTCCTAGGAATTAGGCAAGACCCTTGTCAGGATTTTCTCAACCTTGTCCTCTTCAAGAATAACTCTTCCAAGAGACTTCAGTTCATTAGTCAAGGTTGTGAACCTTGTGTACATGTCTTGGATAGTCTCTCCTTCTTTCATAGTGAAGTTTTCATACTGAGAGTATAGTAAAGTACCTATTGACCTTTTTACCTGAGGTGTTCCTTCATAGGCTACTTGCAAGGTATTCCATATCTCTTTGGCAGTGGTGCAGCTTTGGATTCTCTTGTTCTCGTCTGGACCTAGTCCACACACTAGCCACTTTTTGGCCTTTGCATTTTTCTCCAATTTCTTCAGATCCTCAGCAGTGCAGTCAGCTCTAGTTTTTGGTACATCTATACCTTCAGCAGTCTTCATCATGGTAGCTAGAGGACCATCAGTGACTATGTCCCATAGTTCATAGTCTTCTCCAATCAAGTGGTCCTTCATCATGTTTTTCCACCAAGAGTAATACTGGCCATTGAAGAGTGGTGGCCTTGCAGTTGATTGACCCTCCTAGTTTCCAGGTGGTGCACTAATCTTGATCTTCTCCAAGGTGTTAGTTTTTCAAGGATAACCTGCTCTGATACTAATTGATGTTTTAGACGTCAATACCACACAATAAGATAGGTTAATTTGTGTAGTACACAATTTTCGAGTGTTGTCTCACTAGAAGAACATGGTTCTTCTTGGTGTTCCAACTTCTACTATTGCGGAATAATAAAAGCAGTAAAGTAAAAACACAGAGATTTTTACGTGGAAAACACGTGGATCAAAAGGTGAAAAAACCACGACCTACTCCTTAGTAGGATTTGCTCAAACTCTTCACTAAAACTCTGAGCCAAACGGACTTACAAAATAAACTCTTTTGTAATCGTAGGACTAAGTCTAATCCCTTCGTACTAACTAGCCCCTAGATATTTTTTATAAGCTTCAAGTTAACTCTAATTTGAACAATGTGTACCTATTACAATTGCTTATATGAAAGCTGAAAATATACAATATTAAATATCCTACTACAACCAACTAGACTCAATGACAAACAGATGGAACTAGTTCTTTTAGCTGGTCTGTAGCCTTTGTATCGCACAATAATTCTGCTTGCAAAATATCTGGGAATTTTGCTTTCAGATCTTGATTCACTTATGCACTTGTGTGTTCTTGATTCAAGCAAGAATACTTCAATTATTTATAAAGTAGTTGTTGAGTTTGTCGTTCAGTTCGGGTACAATTCTACCTGGGAGAACGAGTTTGTATTAAACTCAACTTCCTTCCTTCGTTACTGTCCTTGCTGAATTCAACTTCTATTCTCTTATCAATTTACAACCTTTTTGCATTGGGAGACACTCTCCTTGTTCATTGATACTTCATAATCGCATTCATCTCTTATGCATATACGATTCATGTGCCAACGCGTCAGATCAAGTGTGTATGCTCTGATGGACCTGGTTCAACTGGTCAGACATTTGTCAATCTTCAAAATTATGCAGTGACCTGGGTCAACAAGACCGGAGCTCGATGGTGATCATAATTGGACCTGACTTCAGGGTGAGCTGCTTCTCCTGACGACCCTCGGCAGCACCATGGAGTTTCTTTTGCTTATTTCCCGTCTATTTCTTTCAGACTGTGGGACTGTATATTATATATTTTGTATATTCTGCTAGTATGCCCGTAGGACTTGTGACACTAGTTCCTGTCACACACGTGGTAGTTATTATGGATTACGGGTATGTATATATATTGGCTCATGCGCTTGATTTAACGTCGTGGCACGACGTGAATCACTTTGTGCCTCCACTTCGAACTTATGAATTGGACCCAAAGTTTTGATTCTGCTATGTGATCATGCTCTTGGGGTGGTAGAACGAATCTGACTGGCCTAATAAAACAATGTAGTATTCTGCACTTCTTGGCCTTTGGATGAGATGTCTATTGCCGACTTTCTAGCACGAAGAATTCCAGAATCTAGGCATCTTTTTCCTCCTTGACTCCTCAAGTGGCTCGGACAACTCTATTTCCATATCATCATCAAAACACAATGTGAAAAAATGCTTGGAGTGTGGACCAATGCGCTCAAGTACATAAACATTGTCAACATCCTCAACACTCTCAACACTAATGACAGTAGATTCAACTAAATGTGTATCCTCAATATCCTTGGTTGACTCTAGTATCTCTTCTACGACATCGGCATCCTCAAAATCTAGTTGGTTAGATTGTTGGGGTTCTACTTTGGACCCCTCCATTGGCACCTCAATTTCCATCTCTAATGCACACTGCTCCTGGCTACTACCCATAATATTAGCATATTGAGCATTAAAAGCTTCAACTAGTTGACTCACTTGAGCCTCCAAGTTGTGAATAGTTGCATCCTGCCTTTGTACCCGCAGTTGTATCTCATCATTTTGTTCCATAAGGCACTTTAGCATATCCTCGATCTTTTTCAGGTCATCATCCCTGGGTTCTTTGTTCCTATTAACTTCACAAGAAAAAGAAGAACCATCAAAGTAAGGGGTTGGGGGAAGATAAGAAATATAAGCACAACCATGAAAGTGACCATCTTGAACACCACACATATCACACACATAAGATTGAGTTGGTGCACATAACTCACTCTCGGGAATATTTTGATAATTTTTCCCTAGGTGGTTTCCTTCACAATATGCATAACGAGGATCAAAAGTAAAATTACCAACATCAAAAGTCTCAAAATTCCAAGATTCCATGTCTCTCAGATCAAAAAATTAAAAATAAATAAATAATCAAATACACGAAAATTAAAATAAAATTCAAACTTGCAACCTAGAAATATGTAAACCTATAGCTACACCGTTAGTTCCCCGGCAATTGCGCCAAAATTTGATCACGCCCAACTATGCCTTATAAAAAGGACTAAGCGGTCGTTGTCAATATATTCCGTGTATTAAGTCCATAGTCGAATACCACAGAGAACTAAGTCTTAGCTACCGTTGTTCACTATCACCAAGAATACAAGCTTGAATTCCTAACTTATAGATATTATGATTCTTGAGTTTAACTAAATAACTAACAAATTAAAATAGTAAATTAACACTAAAGATACTACGGGTTGGAGAAAAGATTAAGGAGGTCTAGAGTTATGATTTCCCCAATTGTCGGAATCCCTTCCTGTTATGTGTCATATAGATTTGCCTAATCTTCTCTGTCGATCATGAGCACTCTTACTACTGTAAATCTCTGCCGAGTAATTACGAAAATTTACTAGACGCACTCTCCCGAGTTACGCTAGCTGGCTTTTATTAAGCTCACTTAGATCGCACCCAAGGTTTCGTTATATCTAATCCCACCTTTAAACCCCCGGTTATTGATTCCTCATATACTTTGGGAGTGGTGTTGTTCAACAACTACCTAAAAATACAATCTCTCCCAAGTAATACATACTAAATAGGCACAGCTAATTGAGGATCCTATCAATTAACAGAAACGTAGTTGAACAAATAGAGATTAAACTGGGCAAACTATATTAACACAACAAGAAGTACATCCTTCAACAGATTCCCTCAAAACCTTAGACTAAATAATTTAGCTACTCATAATTGTTTTCGTAATAACAACAGCAAAATTCATCATGAATGATAAAAACAAAAGGAAGAAAGGTAGAACTCGATGCCGAATTTTCCTCCTTGCCTCTTGCCTCTTCTTTCCTTGAACAAAACTATAAAAACCTTGATATCCTCTTTTTGGGCGAGCTGGACCTCTTATAGGTTAAGTGGAATTGGCCTTAAACTTCCAAGTTTACCCCTAAAATTACCGCGTTTTGGAGTGACTAGCACGGCCGTGCATGGGCCGCACTAATTGCGTTTTACACTGTCACTACTTCCTGGACTAGCGTGGCCACACTAAGACCGCGCTTGGGCCATGTTAATAGACTTCAACACTGTCCAGTTTCTTCTGCTCTAGTGTGGCCGCGCTAAGGCCGCGCTTGGCCCACGCTATAGTGGATCAGCTGTTTATCTCTTCTTTTCTTTCTTCTTTCACACGCACTCAACTCCAAGGGGATTTCCTTGATTTAATTTAGCTCCAAACACTGTCCTATGTCCTCATAATCACGACTTTCTCCTGCAAAACATAAAATTCACAATTAGAGCCATTTTTTCATCATTTGACCTTCCTAGAACAGTGAAGCATAGTAAAGTTAGGCATAAATGATTGCTAAAATACATGAATCTAGCTTATTATCACCTACTCTGGCCGAGCACCTATGAGCGATCCCAGTTGGCCGAGATACAGAGCCTAGTATGGCCGAGCACCTATGAGTGAGCCTACTACGGCAGAGCAGTTATATATATATACCGAGCCTTATAGGGACGGACAACTATTTTATTTACTATATTGAGATATATGAGTCAGTATCACCAGGTGAGCATATCTTTAGATTATCTTTGACTCCCAGTTACTTTCATCTATTATATTATCAGTTCAATTTCAGCTTTCAGCTATATTATTGCCTTGCATACTCGATACATTATTTCGTATTGACATCTCTTTTTCTGGGGATGATGCATTTCATGCGTGCAGGTTCATATAGACAGGCTGGTAGACCTCCTCAGTAGGTGTTGCCCGAGAAAAGATTTATTGGTAAGCTCCACATCCTTCGGAGTTGCCGGGTCTAGAAGTTTTATGCACATCTTGTGTATATATGCATATAGGTTATGGGTAGGTTGGGCCCTGTTCCGATCATGCTACATCCATCAGTAGAGGCTTGTAGATATATCATGTCAGTTAGTGCAGTATGTTAGGCTTGTACGCCCTGTATGTATATTTTGTTGGCTTGTCAGTTGTAGTAGTTATGACAGCCTTGCCGGCCCACCTTTACATTGAAATTTAGTCAGCTTTAGTTTCCATTCAGTTTTATATTTTGCTTCACAAATTGTCTTGTAATGTGGCCCCTGGCCAAAGTATGACATTATACATCCAGAGTTCCTGAGTCGCAAGTTGGTATGCAAGGATAGATGAGGCACCGGGTGCCGGTCTCGCCCCCAGGCTTGGGGCGTGACAAGTTACCCTGGGTAACATCTGGCTGTTATAGAAATAAAGTTTTCAAAAAATATGTGTGCATTTGATGAATGTAGTTGTTTGAAATATAGTAGTATGCAATATAAAATAATTTAGATGAACCACTGACTGTGACATATTTTAGAGACATTGCGACCTCCTTGATTTAGAATTTTGAGGGTCACCCCAGTTTAAATGCAACTCTTTGACTGCTCCGCATAAGACAAAGTTGGCTGGACTTGCTTTAGAATTTTGAGGGTCTTCCTCAAAATTCTGCCCCAGTTTCTGATCATAGCAAAAATGAATATTTCATTAAGATGTTACCGAACCCACATGGCTTCCTACGTATCCCTCTTAAACGGGAATTAGGTCAAGTGTAGTTCAGTTACATCAATTGAAGAAATGTAAACAATCCTAAACATAGTATCTCTTGACTGCGTCTGAGTTGATAGGTTTTGGCCAAATTTCTCCGTCCATTTCTGCAAGTATGAGTGCTCCTCCCGTTAGTACTCGGTGAACCATGTAGGGCCATTGCCAATTGGGTGAAAATTTCTCTTTGGCTTCATCTTGATGTGGGAAGATCCGCTTTAGCACCAACTGCCCCGGTGTGAATTCTAGGCTTGACCTTTTTGTTGAAAGCTTTGGACATTCTGTTCTGGTAGAGTTAGTCATGACATACCGCATTCATTCTCTTTCCATCAATGATAGCCATTTGTTCATAGCGACTTTGTACCCATTCTGCATCGCTGAGCTCAGCTTCTTGTATGATTCTTAGTGAATGAATTTCTACTTCGGTAGGAATAACCGCTTCTGTACTATATACCAATAAATGAGGAGTTGCCCCAGTTGATGTGCGAACAGTGGTACGATATACAAGCAGGGAAAATGGTAATTTCTCATGCCATTGTTTATGATTATCTATCATTCTCCTCAATATCTTCTTGATGTTCTTATTGGTGGCTTCCGCAACTCTATTCATTTGCCTGTATGTTGTGGAATTCTTGTGTTTGATCTTGAAAGTCTCACATATGGATTTCATCAGGTCACTGTTAAGGTTGGCGGAGTTTTCGGTGATGATTGATTCTGGTAACCTGAATCGACAAACAATACGATCCCGAACAAAATCTACGACGACCTTCTTAGTTACAGCTTTGTAAGATGCGGCTTCAACCCATTTTGTTAAATAGTCTATGGCCACTAGAATGAACATGAGCCTATTTTAATCGGCGAGTTCGATTGGACCAATGAAATTCATCCCCCAAGCGGAGAAAGGCCAAGGTGCACTTGTTGTATTGAGTTCGTTGGGTTGCACTCGTATCATATCAGCATGCACTTGGCATTGATTACACTTTTGACATACCTGATGCAGTCCGTTTCCATAGTCATCTAGAAATATCCTTCTCTTAATATCTACTTAGCTAAGACAAAACCATTTATGTGCGCTCCGCAAGTTCCGGCATATATTTCTTCGAGCAATTTGGATGCTTCCTTGGGTCGACACACCGTAATAATCCTAGGTCTAGAGTCCTTCTGTAAAAAATTCCTCCGCTTTGGAAGAAGTGATTGGATAATCTTCGGAGTGTGCGTTTCTAAGTATGATTTATGTCCTCTAAATACTCTCCTTTTTCAAAATATTCTTTGATGTCGTGGAACCATGGAGTTCCATTCAATTTATTCTTCAACATGAGCACAATAAGCTGGCTGATTATGAATCCCTACTAGGATAGGATCGACGAAATTCTTGCCCGGGTGTTGTATCATGGAAGATAAAGTGGCCAATGCATCTGCAAACTTATTCTGGATTCTCGGAACATGTTTGAACTGTATTTTTGTGAATCTCTTCATCACTCTTGTACATAGTAAAAATATGGAAATATCTTGGTATTCTTTGTAGCCCATTCTCCTAGTCCCATTCTTCGTCGGTCTCAATCACATTTATTCCTTCACCTATGTGATCCAGGGGAGGATTGTTACGGACGTTGGGTGCAGCTTCCTTTTCCTGTATGACTTTAGTGTCAATTAACATCTGAATCTTATCCTTCAGAGTATGACACTCATCAATTGTATGACCCTTCATGCCTGAGTGATAGGCACATGTCTTGTTTGGTTTAATCCACTGGGAAGAGTTCTCCATAGCAAATGCGTGAATGGAAATGACATAACCAACAGCTTTCATTCTATCGTATAGTTGGTCTATGGGTTTAGCAATCGGAGTGTATTGTATGGGTACTCTGCGGCCGAATATTGGTCTTGGTTTTTGGTAATTTTAGCAGCCGGTGGTTAATGGTAATATGTTGGTTGGGTGTTATAAGTGTGGTAAGTGGCGGCAGGTTGTTGGTATCTGGGGTGAAGGCTGATATGTGGGTGGAGGTGTTTGGTATGTGAGAGGAGACTTTGGACCTTGGGCTACCATTAATGCACCCACTTCTTTATTCTTAAACATACCTCCTGACTGTAAGGCTTTATTTGTGTCTTGGAGTGCTTCGAAGTTTGTCACCATTTCGCTTTTGATCCCTTATTCTATTCTTTCTCCAAACTTGATGATGTCAGATAATTTATGGTTTTCAATAACCATCAATCTTTCGTAGTATTGTGGGTCCTGAGCTATGACGAAGAACGTATTCGTTTGTTCTTCTTCAAGTGCCGGCTTCGGACCTCCACCGAGTATCATACGTGTGGAAGGTTTCCGTTGGTTTCTTCTTGAGGTTATGAATGTAGAAAACGCCTGGCGCATTTTCTGTGTTGAACCTGAATCGATCCATAAAATCTGATGCCATGCTCACCCAATTAACCCACTTCTTTGGGTTTTGACTGATGTGTCGTGCCCCCTTTTTCTCGCGAAATTGAGTTTCGACATTTGACAACTCCTATTTATAGAAGTGAAAATGAATTGGTTGTTCGAGAGTCGCCACCTAATAGATTAAGGTGTGTTAGGGCACCTATAGAAAATAACTCAGATTATACCATTTTGCATCACCAGATATCAGGTAAGGGCTCAAAGTACCTTGAAGGGAAGGTGTTAGGCACCCCTCGAGGTCCATAACGGTGGGTCCCGGCCAAACTTAACTTATGCGAATTAGTCTAAGAAAGCGAAGAAACTATTTAATAGGGATGGGGGGTCCTAAATTTTTTAGCCTATAGGATCACCCCGTGCAACATAAATAATACTTTGTAACTCCCCGAGACGGGGGTGTTACTCATATTGTTCAACGTGCACTGACTATCATCTCCTGCTACCCGATTACTATCTTTCATTTTTTACCTAAACCGCTCTAATCAGTTCTAACTCGTGTCCGTGCACTATCCGTCCCTTACCTATGGTCCTGGAGGCATTGGGACATCTATTTAGGATTGTTCTAGACTCAACCTAAGTTGCTCAAAACTTACAAAAACAGTTAGGACCTTCAAATAAAGACAAGTATTGGGCTCAAATTAGCCTCCACATATAAACAGCAAACGCACGCAACTGATTGACCTTAGCAGATTTATTAATCGCAGAATCCTATAGGCAGGACATATATGTGATGTTGAATAAACAAACAGGCAGTCATATATGAAATAAGTTTCCTAATGCAATTGTTATGGCCTAAATAAAGTTGCCTACTAATTCTAGAACAGTATGATTAAGCCTATTGACATGGTATCTAGGTGATTTAGGCATTTGTGAATAATGGCAGGCTAAAGGAAAATATCCAGAATTATTTGTTTAATCAAATAGGCATGTTGTCTAGCTGATTCGCGTAGTAATTGACAGTTGTAATCACATAAGCATATTCAGAATTATTTAATCGAGTCCTATAAGCATGGTATCTAGTGATGATAAATAGCACAGTATTACATACTCTCAATAGGACGATAATTGAAATATATTTTACACCATATAGGCATGATTTCTATAATTAAACAAATTTTAAAACCTATAAGCATGGTTTCTAGCACACAATTTCAACAACACAGTACATAAAACATATAGGCAGGATTTCTAGCGTACAATTTTAGTAACACAGTACAATCCTATAGGAAGGGTTTCGAGCATTCAATTTCAACAGCACAATACAATCCTATAGGCAGGATTTCTAGCATATAATTTCAACAACACAATATAATCTTATAGGCAGGATTTCTACCCAGTGAGTACGAATGTACAAAATAAGAACCCTTTCCCATTTTACTAATACCCTAGAGTTGTTGTTACAAAATTATTACAGACCAGGTTAATGAATGAATTACAGAATAATTAAACTATAGAGAGCCTAAAACAAGCTCAAATACACCTGGGCAACCCAGGCCTTCAACCCATAACAGCTCCTAGGCTTATATCCATGGAGGCACAATAACCCGTGGTGAATGATCACCCATAGCACACAGAACCCAAATCTCTAGTGTGTCAGAGTTCCCAAGGGCTTCAAGAACCCATGGAAGTGCTCACACTAGAGAAAAAATGATCTGAAACAGTTCAAGGGGAATTAGAAACCAAAACCCAATGTGGCAGAGTTCACAAGGGTCTCACATGGACCCCGAGTAGTGCTCACACTGGGGGAGGTCAAGGACAGAACCTAAATAGTCTAAGGATGGGGATTAAGGATGGCATAGGAAGCACATAAAAAGTAGGCAATGGCTAAGGGACAGAATTTGAAAAGACATACTTGATTTTAGGAAGCAAACATAGCATAGTTCAAAACACATAGTAGTTGATCAAAAGGACAACAAAACTTAAACACATAGGCAGAATTACATTGAAAGAGTTAGAAAAACAAGTTGGAAGGATTTACAAAGCTCTTCATACACAAATGCATCATACTTAACAAGTTAAAACCTGAAAGGTCTAATTATGCTAAGTGTACAGGCCAATCTTAAGGACAAACCCATGTTTACTCATATCAGGGAACAAACAGCATGGTAGGAAAACATAAATCTGACAAGTACCCTAGAGTTAAGCAATCACTTGAAAGAGTATGGAATTAAATGGACTAAAGACATGCTAATGAACATATTATCAGGGCACACAAGTGACAGAAAAGGCCTTAACACATATTCGAACACATCAAGGCAAACATTGCAAAGATTCGGAAAAAGTGAACTTGTCAATATCACCTATAGGTATTCTAGTGTTAACATAAGAGATTACTTTTAGAAGATTCAATGCAAGTGCTTAACAAAGTTTCATACATGAAGAATTTTTAGAAGGAATTAAGCTAAAACACTTAAGAGGATTCATATTATTCAAAACAATCCTAAATAGTCGCAGAACTAACAACATTAATTAGAGAACTAAAGAGACTCAAACAGACGTAAAATTGACAGAATCATGTTTAAAAAATAAACTTAAGTACACTGGACCATAGACACAAATCACAGATACATAAGATTGAAACGGCAAGGGTACAGAACTCACCAGCTAAACGAGAAGTGCAAGAAAAGAACAAAAACCACAGTGTTCTGAATCAACAATGAGAAACAAAGCCTAGAACTTAATGGCCTTTGCTTTCAGTCGGCCAAGACCACAATGTAGAATAAGAATAAAAACATAATAGAGTTTAAGACTAGTGAGGTTAATGACTTTCGAGTCTATCCCAAAGGAAGAAAGGGAAAGGGTTTAAATAGCCTTAAACTAGGGCATGCAAATATGGAAACAATCAATCACATTGTTTAAGGAAAAGTTCGGAATACTATTAAGGCAAGTCAATAATCAAACAGGTCTAACTAAAGCAAGTAACCACGGAATCAGTAAATGAAAAACAGAATAATAATCGAAACCCTTAAAATAAAGTTAGTTGGAATGCACATAGACAGATACTGGGGAAGAAATCAAAAATACAAGAACCTTTAACAGTTTTGAGCCCTAATTTAGGGCCAATAATATAGGCAAATAATATCACGAAAAATATAAGGAAGATATACGGAAGGTTGAAATATTCAACAAAAATAAGACCAAAACAGATTTTAGCAAGATCTGAGCCCTAATTTTAGGGCAAGTAAATTAGGCATAGCTTTTAATGAAAAATCACAAAGGAACAGACATGCAAGAACATAAAAGAGGTTTTTAACAAACAAAAAATTATAAAAATATAAACAGATATGTGAAAAGATCTAAACCCTAATATTTAGGGTAAATGAGAACAGAGAAAAATCTCAGAGATTCGTACATAAAGAGATGGAAGATGAACACAGATGAGAAAATGGGAGGGTTCGAACTGGATTTGGTTCGAAAATGGAGAGATTAGCTTACCATGTTAGGCAAGCTACTAAATTATATCATAATCCAGTAGCCAATAGCGAGATACGACTAATAAGGGAAGTAAATCATCAAGAGATTCCATATTCGATTGGAATCGGAGAAAGATTAGGGGTGATGGCGCCTAGGGATTCAGAGAGAGGGACGAGAGATATGAGTATATGAGGGCGGCGGGTGAGAGAGAATGGGGGGAATCAGGGTTAGGGAGCTAATATTAAAAGGGTAGGTTAATAGGGGGGTCGTTGATCTTAAGAGATCAACAGCCAGGATTTAAAATGGGAGTGGGGCGGGTTAGTTGAATGGGTCGCGACTGGGTTAGAGTAATTGGGTCGTTGATTTTGGGATGGGGTTATTGGGTTAGGCATTTTAGGTGTTGGCCTAGGTAATTTGGGCTGGTTTGGGTAGCCTAAGTCCGAAAAATAGGAGGAGTTTAGGGCTATTAGTTAAATATCTATTTTAATTAGTAAAATAATTCGTAAAATGATAAATAAAATAGTAAAATTATTATTTGTGCATAAAAATAGTTAATGACAATAATTTAACACTAGGAAAATATAAAAAGTTATTTTTTGCATAAATAAAGCAATTATTAGCATGTATAGGCTATTATTGCAAATGTGCAATTTTAACCTTAAAAAATGCAAATGTAATTATAATAAATGTACCAAAAATATTTAAAACCTAGTATGGATATAAATGATGAAGTTAGATGCAATTAATGATTATTTATCTAATAAAATATGGGAATAAATTGATTTAAAAATCTCTAAAATTATAGAAAAAATTATGAAAAATACTTGTATGTGTTTATTAATCAAATGATGATGCATATGCACTATTTTGAAAGTATATATGTATATTTAAAATATATGAGGGAAAAATTGGGTATCAACATAATGTACCAAGACAAGGCGTCTCCGATGAGACTTCTCATGAATAGCTTCATACGGATTCGTTCATCCTTGCCAACCCCTACAAGTTTGTCACAATACATTCTCAAATGCACTTTCGGATCACCAGTTCCGTCGAACATTTCAAACTTAGGAGGTTTGTAACCCTCCGGCAGTTCTACATCTGGCTGAATACACAAATCCTCATAATTCAAACCCTCAATACCTTTGCCGCCTTCGACACTTTGAACTCTGCCGGTAAGCTTCTTGAGTTCTTCCGCCATGTTCTTGATGAGCAGGTTCTTCTCAGCGGATTCTGGTATACATAGGGTCTGTTATGGGGTATGGGGCAAAGTTTCCACATATATGGGATTTCTTAGATGGACTCCGGGAATCTGGGCATAATGGTGGTCATTGGTTGAGTTTATGGGATCAGGAGCAAGTTATGTTGCGTTTTGAAGAGTATGGTAAGTGGTGGGTTTCTGGATATTGAGTTGTATTGTGATGGTGTTGTTGAGGGGTAGGTACTGGTGGAGGATTATGGTTTTGAGGAGGTGTGGCATATTGATAGGGCGCGGGAGGATTTTGCGGATTTTGGTTTTGTGTGTTTTGGGGAGGAACCGGGTTTTGGGCGTTTGTGTCTTGTTGGTTGATGTCGGGGACGTTTAGAGAGAGGGAAAGGTTTGCCAAGTTCCGGACCTGCTCAAGTTACCCTTGTAGCTCCAATATTTTCTGTTCCAGACGTAGGACCAAATCGTTCTGTGCTGGAGTACTCTGACCATCTGAAGTTTCAATGTTCTCTATGTGGGTAGCATTGTCTTTTCTAATACCACTCATATCATCCATCTTTTCTTTTCCTTTGTTCTTGGGATCACTTAGCGGGGGAGGAGGAGGAGGACCTCTGGATCTGGTGTGATATGCTGACAATGCCAGTATGCACGAACCAACATTGGGGAATGGGAATAAACAAAAGAAAAGAAAAAGAAAAGGGTAACCAGGTCAGTAAGGAGTATTAAAAGAATGTTTATGATATTGAACATGTGTTGCAAAATCATGTAATAAATCCGCTTCCTAATTTTAAGGACCTCATTGTGCGCGAGGTAGGCCTAAGCGACACATAAACTTGAAAAAAATTGATGCCAATAATTGTGTCATTTCATTAATGCGAAAATGAATCAAATCCTTACTAAACGACAATAATGAGAAAGTCACTAATGGCATTTTCCTTATTTCAATCAAAAATCTAAAATGAATCTAGAAAGCAGTAAAGACATTATTTCCTAATATACTTGGCCCCTGAAGGACCTTCTCCATGCTTGGCCTTCTTGGATTCGTCGATCAAGTTCCGCAGGTCGCGCATATCCAACAGTAAGTAAGCCCTTGTTAGATGCCCTCCTTCATTGCCTTCAATGTTTTCACAAGCCGAGAATCTCTTTATTATCTTTCCCTCGAGTTCCATTAACCCTTGCTCCAAATATTCCAATCTCTCTATTGATTTAGTAGCAATTTCTCTCCATTCATTGATTTCTTCCATATCCACTTTGTGTTGTTCCAAATGCTAACTTCAGACTCAAAGACCCTCTTGCGCAGCATCCTATACTTGACTTGTGCTCCAGCAGCGTCATCTATAATCCGTTCTTCAGATTAATTCTCGGATTGACATCTCCCGCTATATCATATACCAACTAGAAGTACACATGGCCGGCATGATACATGTCTGGCTCGATAGTATGTTTTGCCATAATGACCTTTTGATTCCATATATGTTGTACCTCGAACATGAACGGAATGACGTTCCCTTTAATCTGCTTTGTACTGGACCATGATGGAAACCCGAGGTATAACCTGTTTTCTTCTCGCTTGCCTCATTACCCTTATAGGAGCATAAGGATAGATTCCCCTTAACCCGATCAGCACTAAATAAGTAGTCTCTCTTGACTGATGATGAACTCACTTCTAGGCAACCATTCAAACATCCAATGTACCTTTTCGTTAATCAAATTGCTAAAGAAACGCACCCAGCTCACAACACTTCCAGGTTGTGCAAAGCTATCTGGGATAAATATCATTCTCTTTGGATGATGGTAAGTTATGTAGTCATTCAATGGTAGTCGTAGAAGATCTTGGAGATATTCTCCCCTCTGTAAATGTTGTAATAACCAACCTGCAGCAACAGATTACAACCCTCAAAGTGTCCATACCCCTGCTTGCATCGATCTAGAGCGCGGTACATTTTTGCCAAGATCATGGGGATGATATTTTAAGTTTGTCTCTCGATTCCTTCCATTAGAGTCCTAGAAACCGTGGATAACTGAGTGTGGATCCTTTCCTCTTTCATCTGAAATATCAGCAACTCCAAGAAGCAGACAATGAACACAAAAACTCGGCGGTGTGTCCAGCCTAAGGAAGTGATGGAAAGTTCATCATGATGAAGGCGATATGACTTGCTATGCCCATAACTTTCATAAAGGAATTCAAATGGGATGTATGACTTCTTCAAGAAGAGTAACTCATCATTTTTCTTGAAAATCAGCATTTTCAAAAAAAAAGTGCGGTGTGTGCGATTTTCTAGTACTAATAAACCCGTATTGTCCCATGGTAGCTTAGTAAAGCCTCCTATTTCCTCTAAGAGATTAGTCATTTCTATGTCACCAAAGCGGAATACATCTCTTTTCTCATCCCAAAACATAGTGGCGGCCTCAATCAATGCTCTATTTGGCCGGATGTCCAATAAGGATGGTAAATTACCAAGGAACCTTTTCACATAATTTTTGTCACTAGGAGCGAGGTTCGTCCACCAATCAAGCAGCAAAGGTGGGATGCTTTGAACCATGCCGAACCTGGGGACTTCGTGCTTTATTTTCTGCAAACAAATAAAGTTAGCCCTTTCCCCCTCCAGATCTGACTATTTACACATTAATCATCAACATGCTGGCATGTTTTCTCCAGGTAATGCACATAACGTGATTGTGTCCATTGGTATTATGGAAATACCGTCGGACTTTGGACAAGGCTTATCTTAATGGTTTATCACGTGAACAATGTTCTAATCCTTACTAGGTCTGGCATGATGCATGCACAGTTGATATTGGAGTGAGGATTCTAGAATGGTCTAGACCGGTAATCTCAAGTGGACAACTTGAGAGGGAAAAACACGGGACCGTCGACTGTACCGTTGATTGACTAGTTTACCGCAAATAAACCTTTTCAATTTAAAAGGGTAATTTTGGAAGAGCACGGACACTCATCAAATGCCGCTATGTTATTAATTGGGTACGAGTGGAATATGATGTGGAGCATGCTTTATGCAGAGATAGTAACACGTTGCCAAGTATTTTCATGGTAAATATGTAAAAGAAATAAATACAGTATTAAGGTAAAACATAAAATACGTAAAAGAAATACAAAAGAAGAAGTTAGTTCGTGGAATATAGGGAATGTAATAGGGGCGGGAGAGACACGACGTAAAAATCTTTAAACAAATGAAGAGCAGTTTAGAGCAAATAAAGGTGAATAGGAAAAGGGATATGCATGTTATAACCAATTTAGGCAAAGGAAGGTGGAGAAGGGAAGGGATGTGCATATTACAACAAATTCGAACAAGTAAAAGGAAAATGGGAGAGGGATGTGCGTGTAGCAATGAATTAAATAAGTAAAAGGAAAAGGGGAGAGGGATTTGCATGTAACAACGAATTAAACAAGTAAAAGGAAAATGGGAGAGGGATGTGCATGTAGTAACAAATAAAAATGGAAAAGGTAAGCACATTTACAATAAAAGAAGACTGATCCACATAATGCAAGTTCGCTATGGTAAGAGTCTAAGTGTAAATCCCCAGAAGATTCGCCATGCTGTTGCGCCCCTTTTTCTCGTAAAATCGGGTTTCGACATGTGACAACTCTTTTAAGGAGGTATTAAAATAAGAGAGTCGCCACCAAAATTTTTAAGGTGCATTAGGGCACCTATTTGCAAATGACTCTGGTTTAACTAGTCAATGCCACCAAAGATCGGGTAAGGGCTCAAGTTACCTCAAAGAGAGGGTGTTAGGAACTCCTCGAGGTCTACAATTGTGGGTCCCGACCGAACTTAAATTATGTGGATTAGGCTACGTGATAAAGTAATTAAAATGAATACAAAAGTCTAAGAATTTTATTGCAAAGCTATTAATGTGAATACAGAGGTACAACAGTTTCACTTCTACTAGAGAGAAAGATCGGGAAAAAAAAGGGGTTTCCTAAGTTTTTTAGCCTAAAGGATCACCACGTGCAACATAAATAATATTTTTTAACTCCCTTGGGATAGGGTGTTACTCATGATATTTAGTGGGCACAGACTATCATCTCTTGCTACCCGATTACTATGTTAAAGTTGTTTACCTAAAAGCGCTCTAATTCAATTCTAAGTCGTGACCTATGCGTGCACTACCCGTCCCATACCTATGGTCCATGAGGTTTTGGACTCTATTTGGATGGTTCTATACCTTAACTATGCTACTCAAAAAAGGCAAAACTAGGCGACAAGCAAAACATATAAAGACTTCACATAAAAGCAATTAAGGGCTCACATTGACCTCCACACTTAAGCAGCAAATGCAAGCAAGCACATATGCCAATTAGGAGGTTTCAGAATCCAGAATCTTAAACCTATAGACATGTTTTCTAGGTGATTTTTGAGTTAAAGCATGCAGCCTGTTTCAAAGGCAAGATATCGCTCATAGACATAATTATTCAGGTATTACAAGCTGGTTATTGCAAGTTTTAAGTTACTAATCCTATATGTGTTATGCCCAAGTGATATACGCAGTTGAGTATAACAAATCTGCTAGGAAAAGTCCCAGAATTATTCGTACGACGTACATGAAGCAGTGTTTGAATGGTCTAGCATTAACCAATTATAGTGAGCAATTATTTCCTATAGGCAGGATCTCTAACGCATATTACTTTAGTGCTTATTTTATTGTCATATCTTAATCCTATAGGCATAATTTTTAGGTGATCAATGCCAAGTAGAACAATTGGAATCCTATAGGCAGGATTTCTAGTAGGCGATAAGAATTGAAAGAAACACCAATGATGACTGATTCCTATAGGCAAGTTTCTAATAACACATAGCAATGAACATAATTGCAACATTTTTTACTCATGTTTGCTAACAGGCAGTGTGTGTGTGTGTTCTTCCTCCAATGGCATGGTTTCTACAGTGCACATAATAGTCGAACAACACATATAGCACATAAATTTACCAAGTCCTATAGGCATATTATCTACCCAAATTTGCATGAAAATATAAAATTATACCTATTTCTATTTTTTACTAACACCCCAATCGTTTATACAAAAGTTACTACAGGCCCAATAATGATTAAAATACAAATGTTACACAACTGTGAAAATAGGCCCACAGTAGGCTCAAAATGAAATACCCAGCATTGTATAGGCCTTCAATAACTCTCACACAGCATACACGGGCCTCTAATAAAGATCCACATTCAACACACTACCCCACAATCCATAGAGGAGCCCAAGTCAATTTATTTGATCATAGTGTCGAGTATCAACCAATACAGTTGATAATAGGATAGGGTGGGATGAATAGGGGTAGTTTGAGATTCAGGGAATGACTAAGGACTAAGTCCTAATGTGTCAGAGTTTACAAGGGTCTCAATTGGACCCCAAGAAATGCTCACACTAGGTAGGTCAATGATAGAACCTAGGTAGCTTTGGCTTTCAGCCGGCTATGAATGAAACCACAAGAGAACCCAGGTGACAAGTGAAGGATGGTAAACCAAGGTTGAGAGAGAAAGCTGAGGGGGTACAAACTTAGTCAGGTTGAGCACATAGAGCAGATTATCAAACAGGCCTTAGGGCTATAGAACAGACTTAGCAAAGATTCAGAAGAACAAGTTCAAACACCTAGTGCATAAGTAACCATACATTAGCATAACAGGTTTGCAGGATTGGTGAAACTAGCATACACAAATTCATAATAAAGGAAAAGGTCCAAATTATGCTAAGTGTAAGTCCTAATGTTATGAAACAATCATACTAATTTGGCAGTATAACATCATTTGGACATAATAAAAGTAGATTACAACTACTGGTGAATCAGGGGGTTAAAACATGCTAAAGGGCATACTGATAGAGAGCAAGGTCAAAACATGTTAGATAGGCAAGCTATCACCACAGAAAATTAGAATAAGATAGAAAAATGGACTTGTGCCATGTTATGAGTGTACATATTCATGTCTTGAACACGATTGACTAGCTAACAAAAGAGAGCACAAATTATGTAGGCAAAGCATATTCGAATAACAAGATTGATAGCCTAAGGCAAAATTAAACACCAAAAGATTTCAACAAGTGTAAAGGTCCCAAATAGTAGTATTTTTAACATATTGACTAGTCAGACTTGAAAAACATCTAACTTAATAGAATCAGGATTAGGCATGTTTAAGGATAAAAGTTAAAGAGACCTAAAAATTTGAAGAAAGCAAACAAAATTGCACACAAAAACAACCCAGAAAACACATTAAACTGATGATCTTTAGGAGTGAAAACATATGCAAATCACAGATACATAGGAATGAAATTACGAAGTCTGATAACTTACCAATTAAGTGAAGAACAGTAAAGAATAAACTTCCACAGAAAATAGAGAATCCCAATGCGTCAAAGTTCCCAAGAGCTTCGATGAACTTAGGGAAATGCTTGCACCAAGAACAGGTTGAGTAATAAGGTGTTAATGGCCTTTCCTTTCAGCCGACCAATACAAAATACAGAACAGGAGAGTAGCAAAACCCCAATTTTAGTGAAGAAAAATCAATAAGTCTGTCCCAAGAGGGAGAATGAGGGGGTTTATATAGCAGTCAAAAATTGAAAACCCACATAAGGAAATGAAGTACATTAAACAAATAATAAAGAAAGAAAACATGAAAATCAATTCAAAATCGATTTAAGAGAGAAATCCGGTAAACCCTAATTTTTTTAGGGGAAGGGTAAATCACCGAAATTCAAACGAAATCGGACTCACGTAATACAGTGTTGAAGGTATGTAGACAAACCAGTGTTCAGATTCAAAGATTCGAACCCTTTTTTGTTCGATTTCGGAGATTATTGCTTGACATGTTTAGGCAAGCACATAGGTAACACTACAAATGGACAACCAGTACCAGAAGGATTTGAATATGGTAAGAAAATAGTAGTTGAATCTCATTAGGAGAGGGACTAAGAAAGGGCGGCGATTAGGGTTCTTCAGAGAAACGGGAAGAGTCTCAGGGCGGCGGGTTAGAGGGAATGGGGATTAGGGTTTAGGGTTGGGTAATTAAAAGCGGTAGGTTAATTGTGTGATGTTGATCTTAGAGATCAACGGTTAGGATTTTAAAAAGGGACTGGGGCTAATTAAATGGGTACCGACCGGGTTATTTGGTTTTGGGTTGCGTGTTCTCGGTTAAGGTATTGGACCTTTTGGTCCGAAAATGGTTTTAAAATTGGGCCAACTCTTAAGTACACACAATTTATTAAAAATAATTTTTAAAAAATGACTAGTAAATAAATAAAAAAATATTTTATGCACTAAAATGATTGAAAATAATTATTTAGCATTGTAAAATATAAAATACTATTTTGACACACATAGTATAAGTAAGGAGCCTTTGTATATGAATATAGGCTATTATTGTAAAATTAAATAAATAGCTAAAAATGTAAACATAATTATTTGAAATGAAGTGAAAAAAATATTATGAAACATGTATGAGGATGCAAAATAGTAATTTGGATGATTAAGTCATCACAAATAATTTAAAGGGGTAATTACTGAATTTTTATGTAATTTAATGCAAGAAAATTAATTTAAAAGCTCTTAAAATTATAAAAATTTATAAAAAGTGCTTGGATAAATCTTGTAAATTAAATAATAATGCAAAATAATATTTTGAAAATATATATATTATTTGAAAAATATATGAGGGCAAAATTGGGTATCAACACAAGGCTAAGCACTGCATTTTCTTTGCACGAGACTAAGCCCTTGTCTGCCTTCTTCTATATGAGACTAAGCACTGTCTCCATTCCTTGCGTGAAGCTAAGCATTGACTCCATAATTGCATAAGGCTAAGCATTGTCTTTCCCTGCGTGAGACTAAGTTTTGTCTCTATTTCTTGCATGAGGCTCCGTAATTGAATATGGCTAAGCACTGTCTTTTCTTTGCATAAGACCGAGCCGTATCGCCCTTCCTCTGCATGAGACTGTAAGCACTGTCTCCACTTCTTGCATAAGGCCAAACACTATCCCCTTTATTCACATAGGGCTAAGCACTGCCCTCGTCTCATACACGAGACTTGTCTCCAACTGCTGAACAGATTCAGAGGATCTCTGCTAAGTTAAGACAGTACGCTAAGATTGAAGGCAAGAATGTGTTTTATTGGTTTCAGAACCATAAAGCTCGTGAAAGGCAAAAGAAGAGGCTTATTACTGCTGCTGCTACTGATAGCAACAATAATATTCCCATGCAAATGAGAGGTGTTTCGAGATCTGCTGATGATCCCATTCACCACAAGTATAATAACACTACAAGTAATTTACTGGTTAAGATATCATGAAAGACAAAAGAAAAAGATAGTTTTTTGCCTTTATTTTTTATAAAAAGTTAACTTCTGTAACTATTAGGTACTAACATTTCACAAAAATTGAACTTTATTATGAAGGGTTCTAAGGACTTGTTTCATATACAGGTATTCACTGTCCATCAGCTTCTTCTCATGGTGTGCTGGCCGTTGGACAGAATGGAAACTATGGTTATGGAACTTTAGCTATGGAAAAAAGCTTTAGGGTAAGTTTGGTGCAAATTCCTTTGTTAATAATTTAGAAAAGAAACTACTTAAGCCCAAAAAAGAATCTTTTGAACCAATTTCAAGCTATCGTGACAATCCACCAATCTTGGAGTAAATAGTCTATGTTGCTTATGTTTACTCTTTTTTTCACCAAGTTTCATTCTTGTACACATGAAATGAAGGAAAAAAGGACATAGTTCCATAATCAAGACAACATATTTTGATTATCCAAACTTGTGAGTTCCTTCTATAAAGAACTAGATACCCTTTTCTCTACTTCCTCCTTAATTTTCCCCTTAAACCAACTCTAGTAACACAAAATGGAAGACATATTTCAAGTTAGCAGTAGGAGAATACTTTCTTTGGGACACAAAAGAAAAGATGCAATTTTCTTGGATGTTAAAAAAATCTGAGCTTGTCATGTGATAATTTCCTTATAATAGTACTCCATATAGTAACTTAAAAAATAAGAAGAGATTGAATTTCCAATTAATGTTAGTGGTTCAAAAACAGTACTGTTCAATATCACCAGGTGGTAACTCCAACGGATCAATGGGTCATCAAAACATTACATGGGTTGGAATTGATCCCGCGGCAGAACCAAATTTTTTACTGAGGGGGTCAAAATATGAAAAAGTAAATCTACAAAATATTAAGAGGAGACAATTTATAATATATATATATATATATATATAATGAAAATTTTACCTAAGTATTTTTCGGTTAAGGGTTGTCAATTGACACTTATTGAATATATTATATGATTTCGCCACTGGTATTACGGAGTTATTGACGTAGAACAACCATCTATTATATCTTGGAATTGAAATATCACAACTTATAGCAAGTGAATTTTTTACCACCGAATAGGGAACAATAAACTGTCTTCTATTATAAAAAGAGAGAGGGATGTGGTGAGTTACGTTGTTGGGGAGAGAACAAAACTTTTAATTTGACGCCTATTGTTTTCGACATAAAAT
This sequence comes from Nicotiana paniculata, assembly GCA_005239505.1. NCBI lineage: Eukaryota > Viridiplantae > Streptophyta > Magnoliopsida > Solanales > Solanaceae > Nicotiana > Nicotiana paniculata. Next base: position 89,123 of record ML325566.1, read on the forward strand.
ATACTCCGTATATAGAGTTTAACTCTTTGTGTGCTGATAATATAAAATTATTTTAGTAAAAGACAATGACACAACTATTCATAACAAAATTTCATACGATGATTTGAAAAAAATAAGAAAATCACCGTAACAAGTTAAATACACTAGTAACATAATAAGATCTTTACTCGTTCGCTGATTGTGACAGTAAAACTTGGCCTAGGAGTACCAAAATATCTCAGGCCATAGAACAATTCAGGGGTGAAGTTACCTTTGTCCAAGGGTGTCAAAAGATACTTTTTCGCCGAAAAATTATATTATGTAAATATATAATATGTTAATTTGCCTTTTTTATATATATATACAATATGTTGACTTTTCTTGACAAGTTGATGCTTCAGTCCTTGCCATATACTATTATCTATTCTACTAAAAGTGATATCCTCAACAAAGGTTGTGATGGAGTGGTAAGTATTCCTTAATCAGAGGTCTCGTGTTCGAGTCCCTAGGTATGAAGTCGCCTTTGTTAGGAAGCGCTTTATTCCCCAATATGTGACTTTCCGATGCAAATCCGGATTTAGTCACGCAATGTGGATACTGGACACCGGATGAAAAACCCAAAAAAAAAAAAATTCTTAGGCTTTGATGTGAAAGTCCTAACTCCTAACGATGAATTCAAAAGAAAAGACTGATTTTTCCTAGTAATCAATTTCATTGCCTGCCTATGACTCTTTTTTCGTTGTAATCAATGCATTCTCCTCCGCTTTTTCTGTTCTGTTGATAGCTGAAATATTGCATGAAATGACTGACTTTGTCTACTGCTACGAGGGGCGAATCTGTCATATAATTTACAGGTTCGGCAGAACATAATTGCTTCAATTTAGACACTATATCGAACCCGTGAATTCAAAACCATAACTTTAAATCCTGAATTCGCTTTGGCTACTATGATTTGCTTACTTCTATGAATGTTGGTTGAGTCCAAATAGAAGTAACAACCTTCCTCAAACAACTTGCTCTTTATACATTTATTTAAATTTAAATTTATATTTGTTGCGTGTTTACTTCTTATTTTGTAAGAGATGCCTCTTTATTTAGACGGGATTCTATATATTACTTCTTCCTGGTCTTCCTCCACCATGAGGATCTGGTTGTAGCCCGAGTAAGCGTCTAAGAAGCTTAATAGCTCGTGTCCGGCTGTTGTGTCAATGAGCTGATCAATATGGGGAAGTGGGAATGAGTTTTTCGGGCATGCTTTGTTCAGATCCGTGAAGTCCACGCACATCCGCAATTTTCCGCTCTTTTTTTTCACCATGGCCACGTTGGTGACCCATTGGGGGCATTTTGATTTTCTGATAGAGCCGTTTTCCAGCAGTTTTTCGACCTCCTCGCGGACCAGCATCATTTATTACAGAATTGAATTTCCGTCTAACTTGCCTTACTATGGGGTAAAATGGGTCGATGTTCAACTTATATGTCGCTATCTCTTTCGGGATGCCTGGCATATCTGCATGGGAAAAGGCAAACAAGTCTGCGTTGTTAGCTAAAGATTGATGGAATTTACATGGTTCTTGATTTTGCCGATGTAGGCCATTTTGTTGTGGTCATCTTTGTCGAGTTATACGGGTTCGAGATCTTCAACGGTTAATCTTGTGGCCTCTATGATTTCGAGGTCTCTGATGACGTTTTTCCCTTCACCACCACTTGACCTTGGCCCTGTTAATTGCTATGCCTCCTTGGCTTTGCCCTTCATTTGCTGGGTGTATGTGCAATCTTGGGCGATGCGATAGCATTCTTGGGAAGTATGTTGCTCTCCTCGGATGCTGAATACTCCCCAGGGGGTGGGAAATTTGATGGGTTATTATAAGATGGAGGGGATGGTTTTCATGGCGTATATCCAAGGTCGACCTATGATGGCGTTGTACGCCGTGTCCTGATCCATGATGTTGAACCTGGTCTCCAAAGTTAAGCCGCAGGCAGGGACTGGTAGCGTGATTTCTCCAGACGTCCGCTCAACTGCATTGTTAAAACCCGCTAGTGTGACGCAGCGTGGCACTATCATATCCTCGAGTTTTATTTGTGCAAGCACTCGAGGGTGGATAATGCACGCGCCGCTTCCATCATCAACCTTAATTCGTTTCACATCTGTATCTAAGATGCGTAAAGTAATAACAAGGGCGTCATAGTGAGAAAAGACCAAACCGTGGGTATGTGAATTATTGAAGATGGTAGTTTCTTCGAGTTCGTCATAACATTCATGAGTGATTGATCATTTCATCTTGTGGGTGGTTGTAAATTTTACGATGTTGATTGACGCGTCGTCGGCCCCTCCGATGATCATTTGAATGGTTCGAGGCGGAGAAGGCAGTTTTGGTGGACCCTGATGTTGTTCGCGTCCTCGAGAAAAGTTCTCCCTTCCTAGGTCACTTAAGAGTTCTTTCAAATGTCCTCGGTGCAGCATATTCACGACCTCTTGCCTCAAAGCGATGCAGTCCTCGGTTTTGTGACCCCGTTCCTGGTGGAATCACAGAGGGCATTTGACTTTCTGGTGTTCGCGTCGGACCTCATCTTTTGCGGCCATTTCACTTTTGGGCTGAGCTTCTCCAGGGCGTAGACTATTTCTGAGGGAGAAACACAAAGATTATGAGCAAATAGTAAGGGAGACATACCTCTCTCGCTCCGGTGAGTCCCTGTTTGCGGCCTAGATAGTCCGTCGCCGTGACGTGGAGGCGGTATGATGGAGGCTCTGACATATGGTTGATGTCTTACACGGTTGGATCGCGGGCCCGCATGGTCTCTTCTTTTGTCGTTTCTCCGGTCTTTCCTAGATTCCATTTGGACTGAGGTCAACCGTTGAGTTGGCCCATTGAGGTCGTCTTCGTCAGCTCGTACTTCGGCGCACTAGGCGTTGTATATCTCGTCCCAAGTGGTTGAGGGGTACTTCAGAGTTGGCTCAATAATTTTCTTGTCACCCTTGAACCGATCCCACGCATACCGGCCTCTGAATTGCTCGAAACTAGCCAAAAGCATCAAATACATCAAATAATGCCCAAGGAAACAAACTCAATTGATTAAGGTCGAATCTTTAATGAAAATCCCAATGTCAACCAAAAAGTCAAACCCAGGCCTGCACCTCGGAATCCTACGAAACTCACAAAATTCGACAACCCATTCAATTATGAGTCCAGCCAAACTAGTTTTACTCAAATCTTACTCCGAATCGATGTTCAAAACTCAAAAATTCACTTTATGAAATTCTAGACAAAAACCCTCACCCCCCAAATTTTACTTAGAAATCATCAATCAAATGCCAAAAACGAAGATGGATTCATGAAATATAACCAAAATTGAGTATATAACACTTACCTCAATCCATATGGTGAAAATTGCCTCCAAAAATTGCCCATATCCGAGCTCCCTAACTCAAAATATGACCAAATGAACAAACCCTCGATATTAAGTATTTTTGCGCAGCTGTTCTGCCTCGTTTCGTGTGCTAAAAGATCCCAAACTCGCTTTGTTGCCTCCAATAGATTCCTTGTGAATTTAGTCAGGTTAAGCTTTTGAATCACTCCATTTTATCTTATAATGAAGGATATATTTTGGTTTCAATATTTGAAAATAGTTCAGATTTTTTAAATACGAAGTCAGTGGCAATTTCGTAATTAATTTGAAAATCTTGCAACCCAATTCCTAGTAAAATGACCATAAACTCTTCATATGATGTCCAAATCCGACAATTATTTTTGCTATAGCTCCGTAATTACGATACGGATCTGCGATCGCATATGTGACTGCGTAATTCTTCTGCGGTCCGCAAAATGGCCGTGAAAAAGGACCTTCAGAACTGGGCTGGCCTACATCACTCTGCGGCTGTTATGCGACCCGTAGACCTGTTCTACGGTCGCATATTGCGCCGCAGAAACCTGCCTCCATAAAATTCCAACGCGTGATATGCGATCAAAGTGCGGCCCACGAAATGGTTATGTAGTTGCATAATGGGCCACGAAAATGACATAAATAATGGCCCAAATAGCTGCCTCACTTTGCGGCCATTCTGCAGCACCACGAAATCCTGGTTTTAAGGAAAAATTTTACGAGGCCTTACATCATTCCTCACTTAAAATCATTCGTCCTCGAATCAGGGTCAAGGTTCACTATTAGCATCTTATGCGACTCAGTTTTCATACCATACACCGGCAGCCCCAAATTTGACTAACTCCCTAAATTGTCAAAAATTTCGCCAGATTTTCCCCTGTAACTGGGCCTATCCACCTGTCAGAGAGCCCCAGAAAAACATCCTAAAAACATATACAAATTCCATTGACGTAACATAACACATAACAACAACAATCTTGGCCTCATAAGCAATATATAACCAGAAAGGGGCACCTTTACATTAATTGAACAAGTGATACAAAAATTCATGGGTGACAGCTTCATAAGAAGATTATATAGCTATTCAAACAAGTAAGGATATTTCTTCTTTATCTCATCCTCGTCCTCCCAAGTAGCCTCTTCAACCTGCTAGTTTCGCCATAACACCTTCACGGATGCAATTTCTTTATTCCTCAAATTTCGTACTTGCCTATCTAGAATGGCAACTAAAATTTCTTCATGAGAAAGTTCTTCAGTAACCTCAATGGTATCAAATGGCACAATGGCCGACGGATCTCCAACTACCTTCTTCAACATAGACATATGGAATACCGGGTATGCCCACGAATTAACTCGAATTGGGATCACCTAGTCTAAGTACATAATCCACATAGTTCTAAGTTCGTTCGGGATCCACAGTTGCGGACCTCGAAGAGGGCCTAACACCTTCTCTTTGAGGAAAGCCCTTACTCGATTTTTGGTGACGTTGACTAGTCAAACAGAGTTATTTGCACAATAGGTGCCCAAACGTACCTTAAAATTGTTAGGTGGCGACTCTTCTCTTTTAATACCCATTTAAAAGAGTTGTCACACGTCAAAACCCGATTTCGCGAGAAAAAGGGGCGCGACAGCATGGTGACTCTGCTGGGGATATACTTAGGCTCTTACCATAATAAACTTGTCTTACGTGGATTCTTTTCTTTATGAACATCCTTTCCCTTATTCACCTCTATTTCTTTAAACCTGTTATGACATGAATATCCCCTGCCTTTCTCACCTTCGTTGTCTAATTTTTTAGGACATGCGCATCCCTTCCCCTATTCATCTCTACTTGCTATTGTCACACCTCCTTTTTCCACTACCCCGGGATTAATGAAGGGTAGAGAGGGACGTTTTCCAATTAAAGTGACATTATTCAGATTTGGGATTTAGTTTAGTTTTCAGAGTCGCCACCCGGATTTTTGACGATACTCCGGGACACCGTGTTATNTATACAAGTCACAATTGACGTGCACTTGTTATTTTTTTGAACACGTTGCGAACCACGCCACATGAAATGCACCCGCGATTTGCAACATGCTTATTTAATAAATGTTTTGAGTTAGAGTCGGGGACATGAGTTGCCATACCCGAGTGTAGATTATATGGCTATGGACATGACGATTAAATATGCCTATTCGAGGCGATATTCGATTATTCTCTAAGTTTTTGAGATTTTCGTCTAAAAAGAGGTATTTCAGCTTATGGGGCACGTAAATAAATCTTGATATTTATGGATTTATCTTGAAACAAGTCACGATGGCGTGCACTTGTTGTTTTTAAGCACATTGTAATTTCGCCACATGAAATGCGCCCGTAATTACATCATGTGATTTTATCATAATTTTTGAAGTTTAAAGACGGG
>ML325567.1:1450-48784 GCA_005239505.1 Nicotiana paniculata
ATAAATTGCCTATGATAATCATGCTTAGTGTCACACTTGAATATTCTAAATTGAACTTTAGCAAGTGTCTAATTTGACCTCTCGTCACTACCTCTCTGAGGTTAGGTGGGAGACTTACTGAGTACACGTTATTCTTGTACTCATGCTATACTTGCTGTGCATTTTATTGCACAGGTACTTTCATAGCAATGTGGAGGATTCAGAGACTGAGGTGAGCTACATCATCCAGAGGCGAACCGCAGCTGACAGAGTCTCCCTCGTACTGTATTTATTTTCATTTTAAATTTCCTTGTCCAATTTGTATTTCGGACATGGTATGTAATGATAGTATAAATTCTTAGAAATTGCTCATGTACTTGTGACACCGGGTTCTGGGATGTGTTGGGATATATTTGCTAAAGTGTAGTATTCAAACCATTATTTTATTTAACAAAATTTTATTTGGTTAATATGTAATAAAGTGAAAAGAAATGTTTTTCATAAATGTTAAAACCGGAAATTTATTTCAATTTAATGATTGGCTTGCCTGACAATGATGTCCGGCGCTATCACGGCCTTAGGGATTTTGGGCCGTGCCAGCCATGGAGGCTGGGATGGTGGTGAGACCACCATAGTTACCGACAAGTAGACGACCGGTGAGAGCTTAGGTTTAGCAGAGAGAGTTTGAGAGATGAGAGAGATGTGTAATAGCGGAGTGAAAGAGAGAATGAGAGAGGAAGGGGGAGGGGGGGTAGTCTCTAGGGTTAATTAAGGAAAGGGGAGATCTGGACCGTTGATTAAAATTGATCAACGGTCCAGATTAGACAAGGGATTGGGTCGGGTAGGATAATGTATTGGGCTTGGGGTATTTGGGCCGTTTTTAATCAGACTTTGGTCTGGTTTAATTAGGCTATAAATGAAATGGAAGTGGCTATTTGTTAAATACCCAATCTAAATTAATTAAAACAATTTATAAAAATAGCAATTAATTATAAAAAATGAATTTCATGTGTAGAAAATACTAAAAATGATTACTTAGTATTTTAAAAATACAAATGATTAATTTCTGGATAAAAATAGTATAAAATCATATGATTGGGCTATAATTGCAAAATTATTGCAATTATAGCCAAAAGGTGCCAATTTGGTTAATTATGAAATAATTTGGTCTTAATAGGACCAAAAATAATTAATGAAACCAAGAAATGCTTTTGAAATCATTTGTAATGCAATTTTATAATGATTTATTTGCAATAAAATGCTGGATAGATTAATACAAATATAGAGAAATTGTGGAAAAAAATCAATTGCTATTGATACATGATTTTGAAGCTATATATGCAAATTTAAAATATTTTGAGGAAAAATTGGGTATCAACAACTACTACATGACTTCTCTTCCAAGTTAATTGCCACAAGAATGGTACATGCATGTGAAATTTATTATACACAATAGTTGCTCTCACGATCTCTTAGAATTAGCTTACCCCTTGCTTTATGATATCATCTGCAGGAAAAACGACAGAAAAGGGTTGCAGAACTGAAAATTAAAAGATAGGAAAAAGAACTTTAGAACATTATCAAAAAAATTAGTTAAAACTTCAACACAACTTGGCTTAAGTTATATTTTAAAACCATCTAACTTCAAAGAAAAGCATACCACAACTTCAGCTCTAAGAATGCTGAAGTTTAGCAAACATAAAACAAAAAATTTCAGCTCCTAGAATGCTGAAGTTCAGCAAATACAAAATAAAATTTCAGCTCCTAGAATGCTAAAGTTTAGCAAATACAAAATAAAACTTCAGCTCCTAGAATGCTGCAGTTCAACAAATACAAAACAAAATTTCAGCTCCTAGAATGCTGAAGTTCAGCAATTACAAGATAAAATTTCAGCCGAAACATGTTGTAGTTTATTCAACTGAAGTTTGTCATTGCACTATGAACTGAAGTTTTCGTGATTGCCTTTGCAATTCAGGCCAAACTTCAGGCAAAAATATCTGAAGTTTTGCTTTGATAAGACTACACTTCAGGCAAAACATTCTGAAGTTCAAACTTCAGACATAAATTTTTGCTATTTCAGTCCTGTATGTCTGAAATTACCCAAAAAGTGGGTACGCTTGTGTGATGACCCAAATGGGTCATTCCGTATATTCTATCTAATTCTGTGTTCCGAGGTCGTCAAAAACCTCCTTCTATCTCACCTCGATTTGCGTGCACAGCCCGGACGTGTAGCCGGGAAGCCTTTATGTGAAAAATTGATAATTTTGTATTGGAAATTTGAATAAAGTTGACTTCAGTCAACGATTTTGGTAAACGGACCCGGACCCGGATCCGTAATTTGATGGTCCCGCAGGGTCCGGAGAAAAATATGGGACTTGGGCATATGCCCGAAATCGAATTCGGAGGTCCCAAGCCCGAGAAATGAATTTTTAAGTAAAAATTGTTTTCTGAAAAATATAAAGGTTTTTGAAAATGAAAATTGAGGTGAAACCTATGATATCGGGCCCGTATTATGGTTCCGAAGCCCGATACAGGTTCGATATGACTTTTATGTATTATCTGTGAAGTTTAGAAATAAACGGACTTCGTTTGGCGTGATTGGTACCTTAAATGCAAAAATTGATGTTTAAAGAAGTTTTGAGAAATTTCATTGATCTTGAGGTTTAATTTGATGCTTATGATGCTATTTTGGTGATTTGATTACTCGAGTAAGTCCGTAGGATGTTTTTGAGGTTGTGTGAATATTTGGTTTTGAGCCCTGAGGACTCGGGTGTGTTTCGAATAGTGTTCGGGTCCATTTCCCCTCATTTTCCTATGTTGTTTCTGCTATCTGGTGTCCCATTATATGCGATCACATAGGCAAATATGCGATCGCATAGTGTAAAATGGACCAGCCCAGTTTCCTTAATCACGATCGCACTGTTCACTTCGCGTTCGTACAACTTGTAGACTTCACTCTACGCGATCGCATACCCACGTTCGCGATTGCACAGTGTTATCTTGGCAGTGGCCATTTCTTCTTCTATGCGATCGCAATTATTGGTCCGTGATCGCAGAAGCTAACTTACTCCTTATACGGGATCGCATAAGCTGTTCCGCGATCGCGTAGAGCATTTTAAGCCAGCTTCATTTTCCTTCTACGCGATCGCGCCTCGATCCCCGTGATCGTGGTGCTTTAAAAGCCTGGGCAGATTATAAGTTTTCAAAATCGGGGGTTTCACCATTTTAAACATATTTTGACTTCTAGAGCTCGATTTTGGGCGATTCCTTGAGTGATTTTCACACAAATCGAATGGGTAAGTGTTCTTCCACTAGAATTAAATATATTTCATGAATTAGTTCTTGTTTTTATCATATAAATTGTGTTTTGGGTTGAGGGGATTGTGGGTTTTGAAAGAAAACTTCAAAAATGAAAATTCATGATTTTAATAACCAAATGTTATCGGAATTGGATAAATTTAGTATGGGTGAACTCGTATCGGAATGGGTAATCGAAATTTATAAAATTTGTCGGGTTCCGAGGTGCGGGCCGGGGGTCGACTTTTGGGTCGTTTTTTATAAATTGCAAAGATGGAAACTTTATTATTCAGAATCGTTCCTTATACATTTTATATCTATTTTGAAGTTGTTTCAGTTGATTTTGAGCCGTCCGGAGGTCTTCCCGCCCGAGAAGTCTATTTTTGAGTACCGAGTTGTCGTCTTTGAGGTAAGTATCTTGCCTAACCTTGTGTGTGTGTGTGTGGGGGGGGGGGAACTACCCCTTAGGATTGAGTCTTCTATGTTGATTGTAGTCAGCGTACGCGAGGTAACGAGTGTGTACTCGAACTTATTTGCAAATAGATTGTCCTTTAAGGATTTTTGGATCCTTATGTTCCCCGTATATGAATTGAACTTGTTATATCATAATTCCTGATTTCTAATCTCATCTGCTCCGGTTCAAGTTAGCAGTACTTGCCTAGCATTCCTTCTTCCTTATATGATGTTAATTGACTTAAATGAAGACTTTTTTTCCAACCGTTATGTTCTGTCTTCCTTCATATGCTGCCTATTTTACTGAGCATTGTTCAAACGAAGTTTATTTGGTGAAGCTAATTGTCTAAGTGAGATTGGTTACTTCTTATGAGCGAGTTGTTACCACATTGTGATTTAAGTCTTTGAATTGATTTGTTCATCGCACTTTGTATTTGGCCTTGTTTGCTTTCGCGCCGGTTGTGGAAATATATATTGGTTCTGTAGCATTCTGGTTGTTTTTCTCAGTTTTTGCATTGCATATTTAAATTGGGACTACAGACAGAGATCTGGGAGCTTTCCCCCTGTACTGCATCGCATATTTAAATTGGGACTACGGATAGGGATCCGGGAGCTTTCCCCCTGTACTGCATCACATATTTAAATTGGGACTACGGACAGAGATCCGGGAGCTTTCCCCCTATACTGCATTGCATGACAAATTCTGAGTGGCGGACTGAGTTCCGGTAGTTGATGACTGAGGAGATTTGAATCGAAAGATATAAATATATATATTGAAAAGTATAGCTGAAAAGCAATTATCTCCAGGAAAAGTTATGTCTAAGGGACTTCTTTTCGGAAGTATATTTGAAAAATATTTTTCTTGCAGAATGATGATATTTGAAAGAGCAGTACTTGGGAAAATATATTTGAACATCACATATTTTGATGATATTTGAAAGAGCAGTACTTGGAAAAATATATTTTTTGAACATCACGTGTTTTGATGATATTTGAAAGAGCAGTACTTGGGAAAATATATTTGAACATCACATATTTTGATGATATTTGAAAGAGCAGTACTTGGGAAAATATATTTGAAACATCACGTATTTTGGTGATACTTGAAAGAGCAGTATTTGGGAAAATGTATTTGAACACCCCGTATTTGAAGAGACTATGTTATAAATATTCCTCTTTATAAAAATATATAAATATACATTCAGAGAAAGTACGTTTAAAGAAGAAATTTCTCTATTCCGAAATGATTATATCTTTAAAGTTTTAAAAATGAACTCACGATTTAAAGGTTTTCACTCGAAAGTTTGACCAGTTTTATTGAGTCATTGGCTAAGGCCTGACTTGAATAAATTGATGTAGTGCTGAGCTGCTTGTGTTTTTGTTGGGTTGTAGTTCCCGCCATTTGGATTGCATCCTTCCCATTCTCTTTGCGTATTCCTATTATGTTGTCCATTGATCGTGATTATTGAATTTTCTTCCGTGTTATTCGATCGTATCATTAAATACATTGAGAAATATTTAGATAGATATGTTGGTTCGGTCATTTATACATCTTTCCTTTTTACTTATTAGACCGTTGGTGTCTTGACTAGTCCTCGTCGCTACTTCACCGAGGTTAGTCTTGATACTTACTGGGCACCGTTGTGGTGTGCTCATACTACACTTCTGCACATTGTTGAGGAGGCTCAAGGTAACCTGATGCTGCGTTCGCAAGCTTCTGAGTCACCTTCCTGTTTTATTTCTATTCAACTGTACTTACTTATTCCTAGGCAGTTGTACTTAGATTCGATAGAAAGATTTCGTAGAGCTTATGACTTGTACTTACCGAGTTTTGGGAAATTGTAAACTCTGTCAAGAATTCTATTTCGAATATTTTTTTTTGGTTTCTTTGTTATTGTTGTTGTTCAGTGGAAATGTTAGGCTTACCTAGTCCCTAAGACTAGGTTCCATCACGATATCCAACAGAGGGAAATTTGGGTCGTGACAAGTTGGTATCAGAGCTCTAGGTTCATAGGTGCTACGAGTCATAAGCGGGTTTGGTAGAGTCTTGCGGATCGGTACGGAGACGTCTGTACATATCTTCGAGAGGCTACAAGAATATCAGGACAATTTCACTTCCTTCATTCCTATCGTGCGAGTTCATTGATCTTGAAGTTGGAAATTATCGTCCCATTCTCTCACCGATGGTGAGGACACGAGCGACGGTTCCGGATGATGGTACCCCGAAGCATATGTCGCAAGGGTCAGAGGCAGAGGTCAACGAGGAGAATGTGCCGCAGTAAAGATGCCTACCAGAACAACCGTTGAGGAGGTGGCAGTGTCCTAGTTAGGGGACAGGTACTGGGGGTGCCTGTTGCTTCCCCGGACATCAGTTTGGTACATCGGCTCAGGCAGGGTTGATTCTATTGCACCAGTTGCTTCACAGATCAGGGGACGAGTTCAGATTCCCACCGTCTACACTCCAGAGCAGCGAGATCATATTGGTCAATTTCCAGTTGTCATGGCAGTATGGCATGTGGTTTCAGTTCAGCCCATGGTTAGGAAAGCAACATCGAAGGTAGATCACCTTAGGGTTTAGATGTATTTTGGAGACGAGCGGCATTTCTTTTGTCACGTCTCAGGTCCAGAGTAGTCGGGTGATCAGCGGTGGCGGCATATGAGTTGGGGTAATCTGGCCGAGTTAGCTTCACCAACATGGATTTAGTCTTTCGGAGATGCTTTGAGAGAGTTGCATCTCAGATCCTTCAGGATGTATGGCGCGCGGAGTTTGAGCAGTTGTATCAGGGCACTATGTCACTATTGGAGTATGTCATTGGATTCAGTGAGTTGGCCAGATATACACCTTACTTGATTTCTTCAGTTAGGAGGCGAGTCCGTAGATTCATTGAGGGACTCAGGCACAGTAGAGAATCTTGGTTCAACCAGTTCAGTTGTCTCACGGGTCTCAGAGGATCCGTATTGTATGTTTTCCACAGCCACATCAGCAGAGAGATTGTTTTCAGTATGGAGATGTTAGCCACATAGTGAGAGATTGTTCCAGGATTCAGGCGGGAGAGTTATAGCAGGGTGTTCAGGTGAATAGAGGACTTGGGAGACCCGACCCATTGTTGTGTTGAAAAATGATAATTTTGTATTGGAAAATCGAATAAAGTTGACTTCAGTCAACATTTTTGGTAAACGGACCCGGACCTGTGATTTGACGGTCCCGAAGGGTCCATAGAAAAAAATAGAACTTGGGCGTATGCCCGGAATCGAATTCCGAGGTCCCAAGCCCGAGAAATGAATTTTTAAAGAAAATTATTTTCTGAAAAATATAAAGGTTTTTGATAATGAAAATTGAGGTGAAACCTGTGATATCGGCACCGTATTATGGTTCCGAAGACCGGTACAAGTTTGATATGATTTATATGTGTTATCTGTGAAGTTTGGAAATAAACGGACTTCGTTTGGCGTGATCCGGACCTTAAATGCAAAAATTGATGTTTAAAGAAGTTTTGAGAAATTTCATTGATCTTGAGGTTTAATTCTATGTTTATGATGCTATTTTGGTGATTTGATTACTCGAGTAAGTCCGTAGGATGTTTTTGAGGTTGTGTGAATATTTGGTTTTGAGCCCCGAGGGCTCGGGTGTGTTTCGGATAGTGTTCGAGCCCATTTCCCCTCATTTTCCTCTATTGTTTCTGCTATCTGGTGTCCCCTTATATGCGATCACATAGGCAAATATGCGACCGCATAGTGTAAAATGGACCAACCCAGTTTCCTTAATCGCGATCGCACTGTTCACTTCACGATCGCACTACTTGTAGACTTCACTCTATGTGATCGCATACCCACGTTCCGATTGCAAAGTGTTATCTTGGCAGTGGCCATTTCTTCTACTATCCGATCGCAATTATCGGTCCGCGATAGCAGAATCTAACTTACTCCTTATACATGATCGCATAAGCTGTTCCGCGATCGCGTAGAGCATTTTAAGCCAGCTTCATTTTCCTTCTACGCGATTGCGCCTCGATCCCCGCGATCGCGGTGTTTTAAAAGCTTGGGCAGATTATAAGTTTCCAAAATCGGGGGTTTCACCATTTTAAACATATTTTGACTTCTAGAACTCGTTTTTGAGCGATTCCTTGAGGGGTTTTCACACAAATTGAATGGGTAAGTGTTCTTCCACTATAATTAAATATATTTCATGAATTAGTTCTTGTTTTTATCATTTAAATTGTGTTTTGAATTGAGAGGATTCTGGGTTTTGAAAGAAAACTTCAAAAATAAAAATTCATGATTTGAATGACCAAATGTTATCGGAATTGGATAAATTTAGTATGGGTGAACTCGTATCGGAATGGGTAATCGGAATTTGTAAAATTTCTCGGGTTCCAAGGTGCGGGCTTGGGGGTCGACTTTTGGGTCGATTTTTATAAATTTGCAAAGATTGAAACTTTATTATTCGGAATCGTTCCTTATACATTTTATATGTATTTTGAAGTTGTTTTAGTTGATTTTGAGCCGTCCGGAGGCCTTACCTCCCAAGAAGTCTATTTTTGAGTACCGGGTTGTCGTCTTTGAGGTAAGTATCTTGCCTAACCTTGTGTGGGAGAACTACCCCTTAGGATTGAGTCTTCTATGTTGATTGTAGTCCGCGTACACGAGGTGACGAGTGTGTACTCGAACTTATTTGCAAATAGATTGCCCTTTAGGGATTTTTGGGTCCTTATGTTACCCATATATGAATTGAACTTTTTATATCTGAATTCCTGATTTCTAATCTCATCCCCTCTTGTTCAAGTTAGAAGTACTTGCCTAGCATTCCTTGTTTCTTATATGATCTTAATTGACTTAAATGAAGACTTTGTTTTTCCTACCGTTATGCTATGTATTCCTTCATATGCTGCATATTTTACTGAGCATTGTTCAAACAGAGTTTATTCGGTGAATCTAATTATCTAACTGAGATTGGTTATAGTTGATTCCCTTGCCGGGATGATTTGGGTTTCTTGGTTGTGAACTTGAATGTACAGAATCGTTGCTATAATTGTCTTGTCTTCCCCTCGTTATGATGTTCTCTCTTTGTGCTTGGCATTCCTCTCAGTGGCTACTTCTTATGAACGAGTTGTTACCACATTGTGATTTAAGTCTTTGTATTGATTTGCTCATCGCACTTTGTAGTCGCCCTTGTTTGCTTTCGCACCGATTGTGGCAATATATATTGGTTCTGTAGCATTCTTGTTGTTTTTCTCAGTGGATGAATTGCATATTTAAATTGGGACTACGGGCAGAGATACGGGAGCTTTCCCCCTGTACTGCATCGCATATTTAAATTGGGACTAAGGAGAGATCCGGGAGCTTTCCTCCTGTACTGCATCACATATTTAAATTGGGAGTACGGACAGAGATCCGGGAGCTTTCCCCCTATACTGCATCGCATATTTAAATTAGGACTACGGATAGAGATCCGAGAGCTTTCCCCCTGTACTACATTGCATGACAATTCTGAGTAGCGGACTGAGTTCCGATAGTTTATGACTGAGGATATTTGAATCGAAAAATATAAATATATATATTGAAAAGTATAGCTGAAAAGCAATTATCTCTAGGAAAAGTTATGTCTAAGGGACTTTTTTTCGGAAGTATATTTGAAAAACATTTGTCTTGCAGAATGATGATATTTGAAAGAGCAGTACTTGGGAAAATATATTTGAACATCACATATTTTGATGATATTTGAAAGAGCAGTACTTGGGAAAATATATTTTGAACATCACGTGTTTTGATGTTATTTGAAAGAGCAGTACTTGGGAAAATATATTTGAAACATCACGTATTTTGATGATACGTGAAAGAGCAGTATTTGGGAAAGTGTATTTGAACACCCCGTATTTGAAGAGACTATGTTATAAAGATTTCTCTTTATAAAAATATATAAATATACATTCAGAGAAAGTACGTTTCAAAGAAGAAATTTCTCTATTCTGAAATTATTATACCTTTAAAGTTTTAAAAATGAACTCACGATTTAAAGGTTTTGACTCGAAAGTTTGACCAGTTTTATTGAGTCATTGGCTAAGGCTTGACGTGAATAAATTGATGTAGTGCTGAGATGCTTGTGTTTTATTGGGTTGTAGTTCCCGCCATTTGGATTGAATCCTTCTCATTCTCTTTGTATATTTCTATTATGTAGCCCGTTGATCGTGATTATTGAATTTTCTTCCGTGTTATTCGATCGTATCGTTAAATACATTGAGAAATCTTTAGATAGATATGTTGGTTCGTTCATTTATACATCTTGCTTTTTTTACTTATTAGACCGGTGGTGTCTTGACTAGGCCTCGTCACTACTTCACCAAGGTTAGTCTTGATACTTACTGGGCACCGCTGTGGAGTGCTCATACTACACTTCTGCACATTTTGTGTGCAGCTTCACGTTATGGTTGTTGTTAGCTGCGCAGATCGTTGCTGAGGAGACTCAAGGTAACCTGTTGCTGCGTTCGCAAGCTTCGGAGTCACTTTCCTGTTTTATTTCTATTTAATTGTACTTACTTATTCCTAGGCAGTTGTACTTAGATTTGATAGAAAGATTTCGTAGAGCTTATGAGTTGTATTTACCGGGTTTTGGGAAATTGTAAACTCTGTCATGAATTTTATTTCGATTTTTTTTTTAGTTTCTTTATTATTGTTGTTGTTCAGTGGAATTGTTAGGCTCACCTAGTTGCCATCACGATACCCAACGGAGGGAAATTTGGGTCGTGACAGCTTGCAATTATTTTTGTAAAGCGGGTATAAGTTAAAAGGTGACCCAAAAACTGGGTGTAGATGCAAATGCCCCCCCCCCCTTCCCTTTTTTGGGACATTGAAAAAATTAAATAAATTCTTAAAATATTTCATAAGCTACATGACTTAAGTAGTTTATGAGAATAAACTCTCATTTCTTTGAGTGCGTCTTCCTAAATTTATACTAAATCTTTTTTTTGTTGTGACATTCGTTCACCAAAAAAAATGCACAGTAGTATGCCCTAGTTCTTGAGCTGATGATCTATCGGAAACAATTTCTCTATCCTCACAAGTAGGGGTGTTCATGGTTCAGTTTGGATCAGTTTTTCTCTAAAAAGAAACCAAACCAAGTATGTCGGTTCTTCAAATATTAAAATCAAACCAAACCAATTAAGTCGGGTTTTTATCGATTCGGTTTTTATCGGTTTTTTGATTTTTTCGATTATTTATCGGGTTTTTCTTAAATATGAGACATATATTATCAAAAACATATTTCGTCGACTACATTTTCAACGTACTACTATCAAACCAATTGTTCTTTGAGAAATCTATCATTTACCAAGATATATTTATGATAATTGAATCAAATAGTGATGAAAAATTTATTTACTCAATTAAAAATCGATTATTTTTAACATGAAATAAATTCTTGTACTTAGAAAAAGAAAAATACCAATCAAACTAGAAGGTAAAAGCAAAAAAATTAGATTATTATAATATCAACGAACTAGACTAAATATACATATATACTTGTAATAATAAATTTAAATAGCTATTTCTATAGTTGGTTTGGTTCGAATTTTTTCTGGTTATTTTTTTATTGAAACCAAAACCAAACCAAATTTGGTCGAGTTGTAAAATTCAAAACTAAAACCAAACCAAACCTAAAAAGTTTCGGCTTTTTTAATCGGTTTGGTTCGGTTTTTTTGGGTTTTTATGAACATCCCTACTCACAAGGTAGGGGTAAGGTCTGCGTACGCACTACCCTCCCCAAATCCTATGGTGTGAGATAATACTGGATATATTATTGTTATTGTTGTATGCCCTTGTTATACTAGATATTTCTTTTAATTTTCTCTTTTTGTTTAATTATTTCTTTTTTTTTTTTCATCTTTAGTTATTTACTCTGATATCCCCCAATATTTGGTTAATCTTCAAATTCCTTCCAGATTATTCAATAAACATATTTCTCTATTCTATTTTTTATGATTAATTATGGATAATTCTGATTTCATTTTTAAGAGTACGTCGTTAAATAAAAGCTTTCTCACTAAACTAATGTTTTAGTTGGGTGGATGGATCTTCTTGTAAAACACTTTTGAGTAAGAGAGAAACATCAAAAAATCATGGTTCCAATTAAGTTTTGTGAAGGAACATAACTAATTCATCGATTGAGTTAGCAACTGGTATGTACCCTAAGGTGTCAAACGGGCCGGATTGACGCGGTCCCGGACCGGCCCAAATCGATTTTAGACCGGACAGGTGGATAGGAGCCCGGGCAGGGCTAGATTGGGACGGGGAAGGGGCCGTGCCGAGTAGGATACAGGTACCGATTAACCAGACCGGTTAGAACCGGTACTGTCAAGTCAAGTTCAAACCGGTTAACCGAACTGGCCCGGACCAGTTCAATGGCTATTTCAAAAAAAAAATTAATTATAGTTGACAACGATCAACTGCCATTTTGATTGTTTCCCAATGACTATTTTGTAAGAATGACCCTTTTTGGGCATTTTTTTTCAAAACTAATACTTTTAGTATTTACTAATTTAGCCCTTTGAAGAACTATAAATATATCCCTCTCCCCCCTCTTCTTCATTTTTTCACTCATCTCTCAATTCTCAAATGTCATTTTCTCATTCATCACCTAAACTGCAATCAAGTATTTTGCTCTATTTTTTTTTTTTTTGGAATTTTATTTATTGTATTATTTGAAGTTTGAACTTTGAGAAATTGATGTTTATCGTGGTAATATCGGAGTTGCGAAATTCAATTTCAAGACTTCTAAAATCATCAAGTGTTCAATTTATTGTGGAGTTCGGTGCACTCATTCCAACTCTTTCTCTTATTTAGGACCAGTTTGGCCATAGATTTTGCCATAATATATTTGTAGTTTCTTTTTAGCAAATACATGTTTGGCCATAGATTTTATCTAAATTTTGGCAAATTCCCAAAACCCAAAACCCAAAACCCCAAGAGCTGGTTTTGGCCCAAAATATCACTATTACATTTTTTAAAATTACCCCAAACTTTTGTATTTTATAAAAGAGCCCCCCATTTATTATTTCGTAACAATGCTGCTTCGTTTTCTTGGTCATCTAATAGTGTATTATGTAGTTCATTATAAAAATGATAATTTTGTACCAAATGTATTAGTAGTTAAATTTTCTCAATATGTTTAATGCTGCAAAAAAGAGTTTGTAGTAAGGTTGCAAATCCGGATAATCGGGAAAATAGAAAAAGAGGTACTGCTTCAACTTCTTGTAGTAATTTAAATGACTTTGCACATGTTTCTGAAACATCATATGAGAATAATATAGATTATGAACAATTATAGAAAATTTTAGTATAGAAGATAATTAATTAGAAATTGAAGATGAGACACCACTTACACCTAGTAGTGTTGGAGTTGGTAGCAGGGGTGGTGATCATGGCACTAGTAGTAGAACACATGTGGCTCCGACTACTAATCGGAGAAGGAGAAGTAAAGTTTGGAAATATTTCGAAGAAATAGAGAATTTTGATAGAGTTATATGCAAAATTTGTAAAGTTGATTTTAAACATAAGGCTGGAGGAAGTTTAGGGGGGACTGGGACACTTAGTAGACATATGAGAATTACTCATCCTATAGAACGGGACTCTGATTTAGATGAAAATCAAGGAATTCTAAACCTTAGTACTGGAAGACTTATGAAATGTGATAAAATGAAGGATCATGAGGAGTTAGGTAAAATGATTTCTTTGGGTTGTCTACCTTTTTTTTTTTTGCTTTTTCATCATATCTTATTACGTATATTCAAATAATTTATATCCTTTATTTAAAGGTATCCCTAGAAGTACTTATAAATCTAATATCTTTAGGCTTCATGGACAATATTAGACATACATATGTTATTTGTTTGACCACCTTCCTTGTAGAGTTTCTCTATCTTATGATATTGGCTATGCTATTAATGAAAATGATTATTTGACAATTACATGTCATTTGATAGATGATAATTATTGTATGTAAAAACGTATCATCGCTTTTATATATGATGAAGATCAAAGTCATACTGGTATTTTTATAAGTACTACTATTTGCGAAGTTGTTGCATTTTAAAATCTTAATAAAAAAGTATCGTGTATGTCTTTTGATAATGCTTCTAACAATAATACCGTTATTTCAATATTAAGACTGCATTTGCAACCACCTGTCACGACCCAAAACAAACCGTCGTGATGGCGCTTATTGTGGAACTAGACAAGACACTACTCAACCATCTCTACTCAATGAAATCTTTGAAAATAAAGAAGGAAACAATTAATATTTAAGAAAACCCTTTTTGAAACAGAAATAAATCCGCAACACAATATAGTCTATCCCAAAATCAGGGTGTCACCGAGTACATGAGCATCTATACGGGAATATAGTCTACTACAATGTCTAGGGAATAAGAACTAAAATACAGATAAAGATAATGAAGGAGAGTCCAGGCCTGTGAACGCCATGTAACTACCTCAATAGTCTCCGAAAATCCTGACTCCTCAATCAGCAGCCGCCGTGATTGGAAGCACCTGGATCTACACATGAGGTGTAGTGTGTAGCGTGAGTAAAACCAACTCAATAAGTAAGAAATCCAACCTTTGGATTGAAAGGTAGTGACAAAATCATCCGGCACAGATCAATATAGAAATAATAGCTCAGAAATGTAGGCATTCTTTCAAGTTCAAAAGATAGCTCAAAACAGTAAAACGGATCAAATCTGAATGATATGAAGAATATAACTTTTCTATTTCTACATGCCAATGCACATGTTGTATGTGATACACATGCTGACAGCCTCATGTTCTCACACTCTCAAATGCTCAATCACTCGGTACTGTATATGGCCCATACGGCCCAAGGAAGATCCATCTGGAATATATACATCACTGACCATCAGTCACCCAGTACCGAGTAGGGACAATCCAGCCCGTGGAGAAGATCCATCTCCAGGTATATAATGCTTTGTAAAAGATCCATGTACAGGGAAGATCCAACCCTCAATAATGTCAATTGCGCTCACTGGGGGTGTGTGCAGACTCCGGAGGGGCTCCTTCAGCCCAAGCGCTATCATAAATCAGTATAATCATTGCGGTGTGCAATACGATCCCATAAATATCACTCATAATCAGGCTCTCGGCCTCACTCAATCATCAATCTCTCCAGTCTCACTCACGGGCTCACAAATGTCATGAAACTAGCCCAAACATGATGATATGATGTATAAACAAATAACAACAGAGAATGAGATATGATATGAAATGAATGAACATGATTGAGTACGAAATATCAATAAGATCAGTAAGTTAACAGCAAGAAACGACCAATATGGGTCCCAACAGTACCAGCATATAGCCTAAACATGATCCATGACATGATTGACAACTCAGTTATTTTATCACATGGTGAAAACACGAATATCAACAAAATAGGACCACTTTACAGTGCCATTGAATTGACCAGGTCCCAATTCACATGGTGCACACCCGCACGCCCGTTATTTGGCATGTGTGTCACCTCAATACCAATCACATAACATATAATTCGGGTTTTGAACCCTCTGAACCAAGTTTGAAAGAGTTACTTACCTTAATCCGCATAAAACACTACTCCAACACGCCTTTGCCTCTCAAATCGGTCTCCAAACGTCCCGAATCTAGCCACAAGCAGTACAATACAATCAATATAGGCTAAAAGAATCAATTCCATAAGAAAAATATGAATTTAAAAGCCAAAATCCGAAATTGGCTCAAACCCGGCCCCCGGGCTCACGTCCTGAAATCCAACAAAAGTCACAAAACTCGAAAGCCCATTCACTCATGAGTCTAACCACACCAAATTAACTCAAATCCGATAACAAAATCTCATTCAAAATCCCCAAAATTAACTCTCCAAATCCCTAGTCTCAAATCCCCAAATTTCACCTAAAAACCAGACAATCTAGGTGGGAAATATAATGGGAAAACAAGATTATTGATAAAAAATGAGTACAAGAAGCTTACCTCAAGAATCCCCTCGAAAATCCCCCCCAAAATTTCCCAAGACCGAGTTCAAAATGTTGAAATGAAGCCAATATCGCGAACCCCCATTTTTAAACATTCTGCCCAGGCTTTTTGCACCTGCGGCCACTTATCCGCATATGCAGAACCGCTTCTGGGGTAAAATCTCCACTTCTGTGAAATCCACTTAATCAGCTGCCTCCGCTTCTGCGAGCCCTGGACCGCATCTGCGCATATCACAGGTGCGGAAAATGCCATCTCGCCTGTGTAACCAGCCCGCATCTGCGACCACGCAGATGCGGGAAAATCTTCACACCTGCGACCCCTTCTCACCTCTCCCTTGTTCGCTTCTGCGGCTCTTGCCCCACTTCTGCGTATCTTGCCCTGCTTCTATGGGCTCGCACCTATGGTTGCCACTCCGCAGGTGCAACTACACCAACAATAACATACTTCAGTTGTTTTTCCAACTCAAAACCAAGTCCATTAACCACTCGAAATCAACCCGAGGCCCCCGGAACCTCAATCAAATATACCAACAAGTCCTAAAACACAATGCGAACTTAGTAGAACCCTTAAATAACCTCAAAATTAAATCCGAGGTCATTTACACCTAGGTTAACATCCGGTCAACTTTTTCAACTCAAACTTTTAATTATGAGACTAAGTGTCTCCATTCACTCTAAAATCTCTCCGGACCAGAACCAACTAACCTGATAAGTCATATAATAGTTGTAGAGCACAAAATGAGCAGAAAATGGGGGAATGGGGCTACAACTCTCAAAACGACTGGCCGAGTCATTACATCCTCCCTCTCTAAAAAATGTCCGTCCTCGAACGGGTCTAGAAATATACCTGGAGTCACAAATAGGTATGGATATCTGCTCTGCATCTCCCGCTCGGTCTCCCAAGTAGCCTCCTCTATGAGCTGACCTCTCCACTGCACCTTCACTAAAGATATATCCTTTGACCTCAACTTTCGAACCAGCCAATCCAAAATGGCCACCGGGTCCACATCATATTTGAATAGTGCGCTCGGATTATCCGTCCGTCTTAGGGTGAAATGATGTGCTCAACTCAACCTGAGTGCCCAACTCTCGCTGCACGGCTCTCCAAAACTGCAATGTAAACTGCGTGCTTCTATCTGAAATGATGGAAACTGACACACCATAAAGGCGAACAATCTTTCTGATGTAAATCTCAGCCAACCGATCTGAAGAATAAGTAGTACCCACTGGACTGAAGTGCACGGACTTGGTCACCCCATCCAAAATCATCTAAATAGCATCAAACTTCCTCGAAGTCCGTGGGAGTCCAACTATGAAATCCATGGTGATCCGCTCCGACTTCCACTCTAAAATCTCTATCCTCTGAAGTAATCCACCCGGTCTCTAATACTCATATTTACCTGCTAACAGTTAAGACACCGAACTACAAACCCAACTATATCTTTCTTCATTCTCATCTACCAATAGTGCTGCCTCAGGTCCTGGTACATTTTCGCGGCACCCGGATGGATGGAATACCACAAGCTATGGGCCTCCTCAAGAATCAAATCCCGTAGCCCATCTACATTGGGCACACATATTCGGCCCTGCATCCTCAACACCCCATCATATTCAATAATAACATCCCTGGCATAACCGTGCTGAACCTTGTCCTTGAGGAAAAGAAAATGAGGATCATCATACCGGCGCTCTCTGATGCGATCAAATAAGAAAGATTGAGATACCACACATGCTAGAACCCGACTGGGCTCCGAAACATCTAACCTCACGAACTAGTTGGTCACGGTCTGAACATCAACTGCAAGAGGTCTCTCACCAAAAAAATGAATGCACGACTACCCATACTCACTGCCTTCCTACTCAAGGCATCGACTTCCATATTGGCCTTCCTCGGATGATACAAAATAGTAATATAATAGTCATTTAGCAGCTCCAACCATCTCCTCTACCTCAAATTGAGATCCTTATGTTTGAACAAGTGCTGCAGGCTTTGATGATCTGTAAATACCTCACAAGACGCACCATAGAGATAGTGCCTTCAAATCTTTAACGCATGAACAATGGCAGCCAACTCCAAATCATGAACATGGTATTTCTTCTCATGGGGCTTCAACTGGAATGAAGCATAAGAAATCACTCTACCCTCCTGCATTAAAACACACCCAATACTGATCCAAGAAGCATCACAATACACTATATAAGAACCAGAAGATGATGGTAGAACTAGAACTGGAGTTGTGGTCAAGATAGTCTTGAGCTTCTAAAATCTCACCTCACACTCATCCGACCACATGAAAGGAGCACCTTTTTGGGTCAATTGGTCAAGGGCGATGCAATAGACTAGAAACCCTGCACGAAGTGACGGTAATAACCAACCAACCCTAGAAAGCTCTGAATCTCCGTAGCCGAGGACGGTCGAGGCCAACTTTGAACTGCCTCTATCTTCTTCGGATCCACCTGAATACCCTCACTGGACACCACGTGCCTCAAGAACGCCACCGAACTAAGCCAAAACTCACACTTGGAGAACTTGGCATAAAGCTTCTCCTCCCTCAACCGCTACAACACAATCATCAAATACTGCGCATGCTCTTCCTAGGTACAAGATTACACCTGGATATCATCAATGAACACAAT
Organism: Nicotiana paniculata; assembly: GCA_005239505.1. Taxonomy (NCBI): domain Eukaryota; kingdom Viridiplantae; phylum Streptophyta; class Magnoliopsida; order Solanales; family Solanaceae; genus Nicotiana; species Nicotiana paniculata. The sequence continues at coordinate 19,828 of ML325567.1, forward strand.
AACAAATGAGTCGAGATAAGGCTGAAATACACTGTTCATCAGATGCATGAACGCTTCTGGGGCGTTGGTCAGCCCAAAAGACATCACAAGGAACTCATAATGACCATAATGGGTCCTGAAGGTTGTCTTAAGAATATCCGAGTCCTGAATCTTCAGCTGGTGATACCCTGACCTCAAATCAATCTTGGAGAACACCCTCGCTCCCTGAAGCTAGTCAAATAGATCATCAATACGCGGTAAATGATACTTGTTCTTGATTGTGACTTTGTTCAACTGCCTATAATAAATGCACATTCTCATAGTGTCATTCTTATTCTTCACAAACAGAACCGGTGCACCCTAAGGTGACACACTAGGCCTAATAAACCCCTTCTCAAGGAGTTCCTGAAGCTGCTCCTTCAACTCATCCTGTGCCATATGGTACGGAGGAATAGACATGGGCTGAGTGCCCGACACCAAGTCAATACCAGAGTCAATATTCCTATTAGGCGGCACGCCTGACAGTTCTGCAAGAAACACATCCAAAAAATCTCGCACCACCGGAACCAAATCAATAGTAGGGTCTCAGCACTAACATCCCTCACAAAGGCCAAATAAAATAAACAACCCTTCCCAACCATCCACTAGGCCTTCAAGTATGAAATCACTCTACTGGGAACATAATCTAGAGAACCTCGCTACTCAATCTGTGGCAACCCCGGCATCGCCAACGTCACTGTCTTAGCGTGACAATCCAAAATAGCATGACACGGAGACAACTAATCCATACCCAAGATCACGTGAAAATAAACCACGACTAAAGAAATAGCATCTGGTATGGCAGGTAGTGCATAGAATAGAGCCTGACCGCCACCTGATTGACCTTCCCCTCTAGGGCGACCCCTGGCTGATTGAGCTCCAGCCCGAGCTAGCTGGGACGGTGGTGAAGTAACAGGTGCTGAAGTCGTAGGTTGACTCCTCTGCTAAGATAAACCTCCTAAGAGGCGGGGATAATGCCTCTTGATATGACCCAAATCTCCACACCCAAAGGAACCTCTCGCTGTGAATGGCGGTGGGGACTGAAGGGAGCCTTGAGCACTGGGATACCTACCAGAAGGACCCGACATATATGAACGCTGAGCTGATGGTGCATGAGATGGACTCTAAGACGGAAGGGCACTGAGAGATGAGTGACCTGCTGAGAACTGTGGCAACCATGGCCAGATGATGCACCACGGTGAACTGGACGAGCCGTCTGAGCATGCCTATAGGGACAAACACTGCCGTGGTAGAACTGACCTCTAGAAAGAACACCACTAAAACTACCTGATCCACGAGACCTCTTGGCCTCCCTCTCAACCCGCTCTATCTGCCGAGCAATGTCAACAACCTCATCGAAAGTAGCACCAGACACCCTCTCTCTAGTCATAAGCACCGACAGCTAAAATGTGAGACCATCAATGAACCTCCTGATCCTCTCCCTATCAGTAGGGACCAACCAAACTGCATGACGGGCTCAAAAAACTCATCTCGTACTGTGTCACAGTCATATCATCCTGACATTACTACTCAAACTATCTGGGTAACTACTCTTTGCGAGACTGCGGCACGTACTTCTCCAAGAAGAGAACGGAGAACTCCTGCCATGTAAGTGGTGTTACATCGACCGGCCTATACCTCTCACAAGCCTCCCACCAATTGAAGGCAGCCCCAGAAAACTGAAAAGTAGTGAACGAGACCCCACTGGTCTCCAGAATACCTACTGTACGGAGAATCCTCTAACACTTATCCAAGAAACCCTGGGCATCCTCCGACTCTGTCCCGCTGAAAGATGGAGGTTGGAGTTTACCAAACCTCTCTAGTCTTTGTTGCTCATCATCATCCATAACAGGAACCTCATGGGCTTGAGCAGCTACAATTGGCTGGGCTAGTAGTGCCCTTGGTGTCTGGAGTCCCTGCATCACCTGCTCGGGTGTACGGGTGATGTAGCCAAAATTCACACCACTAATTGGGATTGTGAAGCGGTCGATGCAATTATAATTACCCAACATGATTCGGGGTCGATTCCTCAGAGAGATTATATTGGATTAGGTATATATCTAAAGTAAGTGTATGACGTGTCCAAAATGCACTTCCACATACTTGGTTGTTTCTTTCTACTTCTAATTTTTATGCTATTGTTTGTAAGTGAAAAGCTAAGGAACAATATTGGTGTTGTTATTTTTCAAGTTTATAAAAGGTCTAGGGTCATGAATTCCACCTAGGCAGTTACCTAACAGATTGAAGGCTTTAGGGCCGGTTTGGTGGATCAGAGTGTAATATAGAAATCACACACGATTACCCACTCGATACCTCAGTAGTTAGAGTGATTTTTCCCAATTTGGCTTTCTCAAGTCCCAATGGGTAATTCACAAAACAAGTGATAGATGCTTAAGACGGGTCTTACTATCTCTAGATTCGACCCTTTAATTGGGGCTATCAATTTCTTGTTAGCCTAGTTTTCCTAGACTTAGTCTCTCTTTCTCAAGTAGAGACTAGGTCAATTAGGCTTGGATAAATATTTTTAACCATTGATTTTAAAATTGAAGCAAGAACTAGGCTAAGTATCACTTACCCAATCACAAACAAGCCCTAAATTATACACCCATTAGGCACCCACATTAGATTTGGGTCACAACCCTCGCTAAGAAATTAGCTACTCATATAAAAAAAATTGAAGAAACTAAAGAAGAAAATAATATTAAACTCATAATAGATGATAGATGGAATAAAACCTAATGTTAAAATGATAAACTATTAAAGTTACCCAAAACAGTAAAGGAAAAACGGCTATCTATTTTCTGGTCTTCAAACTTAACCTAAATTTGACAAAAAGATCTATTTATACTCAGCTAAAATTATGGACAAAATATCCCCTACGAAGGTTTTACGGCCGCACAATTTTGTGTGCAGTCCGCACTTTGAAGTTGACTTGAAAAGATGGACTTCTGCGGCCACACAATTCTAGGTTGCGGACGCACTTTTGACTAGAGCTTGACAAGAGAGATTTTTGTGAAGCACATATTTCTGAGTGCGGATGTACAATAATAGTGCGGTCTGCACTTCTTCAGGGACCCAAACTTCCATCCTCTGAACCTCGTCTTCTGCGGCCACTCAATAATTGTACGGTCCGCACTTTGTAAATGAAATTTGTCAGTGGTTCTTCACAGTCTGCGGCCACACTCAATATTGTGCGGTCCACACTTTGCTCTTTTTGCTTTATTTTAGTTTTGTCCAAAAATACTCCTCCTTGAGTTGATTTTCATATCTTTGGCTCATTTCCCAACACTCCTGCAAGAAAGCACATTTCATTTGTTTTCGGGAATACCTCTAATAAAGTTTGAGCTAAAATGAAAGTAAAAGATTGTAAATAAGTGGTCAAAATCCCTACTTATCAACTCCCCCAAACTTAAGATTTTGCTTGTCCTCAAGAAATAAGGTAATTCCCACCTCCACACGGAAAGAGCTATTTCAGCTGGCCTAAGGTGAATCAAACACACATCAATTGGGACCAACAATTACTCACACACTCATGAATTATCAACAAGTCTATGTTTTGAATGTTAAAGCACAAATAGCTCTAATGTGACACTTGAGCATCAAGGGTTGACTTTTCTCATTAAGCAAGTTTGCACTTTCATGTAGGTCATTGTGGATCCCCAAACTCCTCCTCCTATACTCTCTGGTAGCTCATCTCACTTAAGAATGTAGCACTCAATTCAATGATTCATGAAAGGTTCGCTCATCACTCTCAAAAGAATGTCACAAGCCCGGCTCTAAGTACCATATGCTTGCCCCTCATGTAGATTTTCACTAATGTAAGCTTACTTGACTTGAAATCACGCAGGGCTTTTTTGGCATGTAATGAAGGCTTTTGGACTACGGGAAAATGTTGGAATGGAACGGGTTCATCTTTCCTAGCACTCCATTTTCTCTTTTTGGCTCATACTTTTCCGACTCTTTGAGTAATTTTCTTTTTCCTTAGTGGAACTAGAGAGACTTGGCATCACTCTTTCTTGGTCATGATATTTATATTCTCCTTCTTTGTTTTCTCCATGCTTTGCAGTTTTGCTTTCTTTTGAATCCTTTCAACCTTTCACATTATTCACTTTGTGTTTTTCTTTTGTTCTTTCTTTCTTTTTCTTTGACTTTACTTTTCTTCATTTATTTTCTCTTCTTGTGACTTGATACCACTTTCAAACTCCTCATCTCTCCCCCAAACTTATGTTTGTGCCATTTGTTTCTCATGAGTGCTAAAAAAAGCCCGGGTGCCAAGAGAGGGTCACTATAAAACGGGTAAATGCTTGTAACATGGTTATTGAATAAAAACGGCTTTAGGATCAAGAGGTTTGACTAAGGATAACATCATTGGTGGGTCATGAAAGGTTTCAAAATGGTTCAAGGAGAGCCTACAATCACTTCTCAAGCCAAGTTAACTTAGAATTTTGCCTAGAAACACATCCGGGGCAAGTTCTAGATCATTCGCACGGGTACTTGGACTTGTAACAAACTATCTCATCTCTCACAGAACCGAATTGTTAAAGAGGATAGATTCAAGGGCCCACAAAAACCTCCGTCAAGATTGAAAATCGCAAATGGTTCAACTAAACCACCTGATGATTGCCTCAGTCAACACAAGAGTCACAAGGTCACTAACTAGAGCCATTTGTTTTCCAAAAACTTGTTTTTAACTATAAGCGTGTAGTTAAGTGTGTTGGTACCAAGTGAAGTATGCTTGAACCCTTTTTATTCATTAACACTACTGTTTCTACCTAAACATCAAAAACGGACTCAATCCCTTAAGAAGGTTGTCACGACATCCATCGTTGGGAGGAGCCACCCGGTTCACACAAAACCCACGTTTGGAAAGAACCGTGGCACAAAGAAAACCAAAGGCTTATTGCTCACTTAAACATAAAAAGAAGCTACCGAATCAAAAAGAATCTATTAAAGTAAATAAGAAGCTAGACTACTAAGAAAACAAGATAAAGAATCTATGAAATAAACTACTAAAGTAAGGCAAATGAATATACAAACCGAGGGGAATAGAATATATACATCAAAAGAGAGAGAGAGAGAGGAATATATACATAATGAAAGAGAAAATAAATATAAAAGAAAAAGAGTATTAAAGTTATTACAGACCAATGTCATCAAATCAAACCAACCAAAATAGACCATCCCCCTAAATAAAAATAAACATTGTCCTCAATGCTTAGAAAAATCAAAATAAGGGAGGGTAGATGGTAAAGAAAGCTCCCTATGTGGTCTCAGGGTGAATGGAAGCATCATCACCCTCGGGCTCCTCCAACTGGATCTCATTATCCTCTGGCTGGGAAACAACGGGGTTGGCAAACATCTGAAGCATCTCGTCGGCAGTGTGGGCAGCAAAGTTTGGCTCGTTAGACTGGCCAGCTAGTGCCTCTGCTGATGGTGTTGCTGGGTTTGCTGATACTGATGGATCTGTCTCCATCAGTAGGTCAAATGGTAAATCACCCACTGGTGCAATCCTTGTCACCTTCTTTCTCAATCTCTCTACTAGTTTCTTCGAAGCCTGGGATGTCCTCATCTTCTTCACCTATTTTCCGAACTCCTCAATAGCTAACCCATATTCCACCAGTGTATCCATAATGGTTTTCTGGTTTTCCAGGATCTTTTTCAATGTTTTCCTCCACTGACAGAGGAACCTGTGGTGCTGCTGTTGTAGAAGACTGTGCTGAAACATCACTGGATATTTCAGACAACTTTGAAGTAGTTGTCTGCATCCAGTTGTTGAGACTCGCCAATGTATGGGATACTTGCAACACAGTGAGTGGATATGTGGATGAGGCATGCACTGGTACTGATGCTGATGGTCTAGAAGATGCAGGTGGTGGCATGACAACTGTCCCAGTGGAAGGACCGACTGTTGTAGAAGGCATAAAAGTTGTAGAAGGCTCAGCAGCTGACTCTGTAACCACCATCGATGGCTCATCGGACTGACCAACGGTGGTAGTTGCCTTACCCTTGAACTTTGGGTTGTCCGCACCTTGCAGGGAGTACCATGAGAAGGGCTTCTTGGCCCTCACTTTTGTATCAAAAGTCCTTGGCTCCACCTTTGCATCGTTGAAATATTCTGTGAGGGTGTTGGGATATGGGTAGGAGTTTTCACCTTTTCAGAAAGCCACTATCATTTTGGCCTATATGATGGCACCCATATTGATTGGGTACCCGGCCATAATAGATGCCACTAAAACTGCTCGAGGAATTGGAAGATTGTTCTCATTCCTGCTTGGGTCAATACGGCTGCACACAAAAGTTAGCCACCCTTTTGTTTCAAAATTTAGGGTGGCCCGTGTGATAGGAATACCTACTGTGATCCACGGTGGTGGTGGTCCGTGAGCAGCCAAAATCTCTGCTAACCAAGGGCGAGCTGCATCACCCATAACATGCTTCTCCAGGTACTGGATGACCTCTACCTCCTCGAATCCCAGATAAGTGTTCAGAGTGCTTGGGTCGAATCTAACTTTCAAATTTCTCATTTTTTATGTACCCTTCATGATGTGTGCCACATTGGCATAAAACTCCCGTACCAAGTTCTCATTTGCATGTATGACACTCTGGGTGAACCACATTCATCCCTTGTGCTCCCTGAACTGTCTAAGGACATTTGGATTGAACTTATCCAAATCCTTCAATAAGAATTGTCGCTAAAGTGTGAGCGATATCTGGGGCCACCACTCTCTAAACCTTGTGAAGGCTATCAGACTCACAAATCGATCTTCCCGCGCTTCCTTCTTCTTTGACCTCTCTAGGCCGCCCACTCGAGTGTCACCTCCTCTACCATCATCAGGGATATCATCATCATCATCATCATCATCTACTGCTACTAGTGCAGGAGGAGTAGGTGTAGAAGAGGGCTTTGAACCCTGGATACCGGCATCGGAACCCTCAGAAGAACTTGTTGTGGTGGAGGGTTCGTTGCGCAGTTGGTATCTCACAATGTCTTGTGGTGGTTGGTACTGGGCCTCAGGCTGTAACTCCACTGAGTGACCCTCGGAGGCTTCCATAGACGGGGAATATAAGCTATATTCTGAGGGCTCTGTGGCCCTACCTCTCCTAGTGGTCGGCTTTTTAGCTATGGCTTTTGATTGCACTACCAGAGGGTGAGTGCCCTTTCCTCGGCCTCGGAAGGGTTCACCCCTCCCTTTGGATGTATCTCCTCTGCCTCGTGATTGAACCATTATCTGTAATACAAGGCACATAAGTCTGCTAGAGTTCAAAACAGTGTTAGCAGTTGCAGCAAAACAACGTAAAAAAGAGACAGTGCGGACCGCACAATTTTGAGTGCGGCCACAGACTGTCATGTGCGGACCGCACAATTTTGAGTGCTGTCGTAGATTGTCATCTGCGGACCACACAATTTCAAAGTGCAGTCGCACATCCTGAAGTACGGACCGCACAATTTTGAGTGCGGCCGCACAATCCCATGTTTAGAATACTGGTTCTCTGATGTTTCAAAGTGCGGCCGCGCATAGTTTTCCTGTGGACCGCGTGCGGTCCGCACATTACATGCTTAACACTTTTCCCTAATTAAGATCTGCGGACCTCACAATTTTGTGTGCAGCCGTACAATTTGAAATCATACGACACTGACTTTAGGTTTTGCAATTGTTTTCACAATTTAGACATGGTATAGAAAATTCAACATGATGAATGATCTACCCAGTCCCCAATGAGCATACATGACATTACCCACAAAATTTTAAGCATATTTGACATTTTAGGCATAAGAATAACTATACTAATGAAGAACAAAATTTAAGAAAATTTGAGAAATCTAAACATGAATTAAACATATCAGTGATGAAGGATGCATGTGAGGATCTAGACTGATGAAATGAGTGAGGAGTGTGAACTAATTTGGTGTGCACTGTGCTTTCTTAGGTCTCAAGAACTCAGAGTGTCTAAAGTTGTGAATAGTGCACTGAGGTTCTATTTATAGGTTGACCAAGTCGGTCAAAATTTAAGCTGAGTGGCGACTACACAATTTTTAGTGCGGCCCACAGTCATTACCTTGACCTCGATGACATTCTGCAGTCCGCACAGTAGTGAGTGCGGCCGCAGAAATTTGTGCAGTCCGCACAATTTTGTGTGCTGCCGCAGAATGGCCTTTTCTATGCAACTCAAACATCAGAGAGTTTCCCATTTTGGGTCTCCCGTTGTGCGGCCACAGACTCCTCTCTGCAGTTGCATTCACAATTGTGCGGTCCGTACAATAAATGTGCATTCCGCACGTTTTCAACACTTGGCCAATTTTTTTTAGGACAGTACCTGCAATGCACAATCATTCCTGCAATTCACTTCAAAACTAGTTAGCTCAACACAAACCTATCTACAACACAAGAAATGAAAAAGGAAAAGAAACATGGGTTTTCTCCCAAGAAGCGCCTGATTTTACGTCGCGGCACGATGCAAATTACCATCAATCACTTGACGTGAATTAATGCAACAACGTGGCCATCATCAACTTTGTGAAGATATTACTTCACCCGGTGACCATTGACTCTAAACAATTCATCATTTTTATTCTTCAAGTCTAATGCACCAAAGGGTGTCACTTGCACAACTTCAGATGGACCACTCCACTTAGACTTCAACTTCCCCAAAACATTTGTAACCAAGAATTGAACAATAACACAAGATCACCTTCTTTGAACTCCTTGTTTTGGATGTACTTGTTATGGAAGTACTTCATCTTGTCCTTATATAAGGACGAACTTGAATTTGCATGGTACTGGAATTCATCAAGCTCATTCAATTGTTCCACCCTCAAGTTGGCGGCGACATCCGATTAAAGATTAAGCTTCTTCAATGCCCATATAGCCTTTCGCTCCAGTTCCACCGGAAGGTGACAAGCCTTCACGAACACTAACCGGTATGGAGACATACCAGTTGGTGTTTTTTTAGCCGTCTTATAAGCCCAAAGAGCATCATCAAGTTTCTTTGACCAATCTGTCAGGTTGGCATTCCCTGTCTTTGACAAAATACTCTTGATCTCCCGGTTGGAGACTTCTACCTGCCCGCTTGCTTGAGGGTGATGGGGGGGTCGACACTTTGTAAGTGATACCATACTTTCTGAGTAAGGTATCAAAAGCTTTGTTGCAAAAAAGCGATCCCCCATCACTAATAATGGCCCTTAGAGTACCAAATCTAGTAAATATGTTCTTTTCCAAAAATGCCACCACACTTCGAGCTTCATTGTTGGGTAAAGCCAAGACTTCAACCCACTTTGACACATAATCCATAGCTACCAAAATATAAGTGTTCCCACAATAGCTCACGAACGGACCCATGAAATCAATTCCCCACACATCAAAAATGTCAATCTCCAAGATGGTGGTGAGGTGCATCTCATTTTTCTTAGAAATCCCACCGTCCCTTTGACATTCATCACAACGTTTGACGAGATCTCTAGCGTTCTTGTAAAGAGTAGGCCAATAGAATCCACAACTCAACACTTTTGTTGCCGTTCTAGCTCCACCATGGTGACCATTGTATAGTGAAGTGTGGCAAGCCTCAATAATTTCCACTTGTTCTTCCTCCGGTCACATCATCGAATCACACCATTGGTACAAATCCAGAAGAGATACGGCTTATCCCAATAATAGTCAAGGCAATCCCATTTGAGCTTCTTCCTTTGGTTTGAAGAGAACCCATTTGGTAGAATACTACTCACAAGATAATTTACTAAGTCGGCAAACCATGGCATCCTGGTCATTGAAATGGTTAGAAGCTGCTTGTCGGGGAAGGAATAATTTATCTCAAGATCGTCATGCGGCCTCCCCTCCTCCTCCAAACGAGACAAGTGGTCCGCCACTTGTCTTTCACTACCCTTGCGGTCCTGAATCTCTAGATCAAACTCTTGCAATAGAAGAACCCACCGCATTAACTTTGCCTTTGAATCTTTCTTGCTCATGAAATACCGTAGCGTCGCATGATCGGTGTGGACAATCACCTTTGTACCCATCAAGTACAGGCGGAACTTCTCCATAGCAAACACAATAGCAAGGAGCTCTTTTTTGGTCACTATGTAGTTTACTTGGGCATTATTCATGGTCTTACTAGCATAGTAGACCGGATGGAATATTTTGTTGATATGTTTTCCCCACACTGCTCCAACAGCTACATCACTTGCATCACACATGAGCTCGACAGGCAAGCTCCAATCTGGTGCGGTAATAGGGGTGGTAGTCAACTTAAACTTGAGCAATTTGATTGCCTTCATACAATCTTCGTTGAGATGGAACTTGGGATCCTTCTCCAAAAGTTTACACAAGGGGTTCACCACTTTGGAAAACTTCTTGATGAATCGGCGATAAAACCCCGCATGAACCAAGAAGCTCCTCACTCCCTTCATGGATGTAGGGGGTGGAGTTCAGAGATCACCTCTATTTTGGCCTTGTCGACCTCAATACCATGCTTTGAAATTTTGTGGCCGAGGACAATGCCTTCCTCGACCATGAAGTGACATTTCTCTCAATTAAAAACCAAATTTGCTTCTTCACATCTTGCCAAGACCTTATCCAAGTTGTTCAAGCAATCATCAAAAGAATTTCCGACCACGTAAAAGTCATCCATAAAGACCTCAAGAAAGTCCTCCACCATGTTGGTGAAGATGTCCATCATACACCGTTGAAAAGTCATCGGTGCATTGCATAACCCAAACGGCATCCACGAGAATGTGAAAGTACCATAGGGACAAGTGAAATTAGTCTTCTCTTGGTCCTCCGGAGCAATAAGAATTAGATTGTAGCCAAAATATCCATCAAGGAAACAATAGAATGCTCGGCCGGCCAACCTATCAAGAATTTGACCAAGGAATGGAAGTGGGAAATGATCTTTCCGAGTGACTTTGTTGAGCGTCTGATATTCCATACACACTCTCCACCCGGTGACCGTTCTTTTGGGGATCAACTCGTTCTTGTCATTTGTTACCACAGTCATACCCCCTTTCTTTGGGATACATTGCACCGAAGAGGTCCATGAGCTATCAGAAATGGGGTAAACAACCCTGGCATCCAACCATTTTATGATCTCTTTCTTCACAACCTATTGCATTGCTTCATTTAATATTCTTTGATGTTTAACGGAGGGTTTGGCATCCTCCTCCAAAATAATATTGTACATGCAAAAGGTGGGGCTTATACCCCGAATATCCGCCAATGTCCATCTGATAGATTTCTTCCTCTTTTGTAGCACCGCCAAAGTAGAGTCTACCTGCACGTTAGTCAAGCAAGAGGAAAGAATAACCGGTAAAGTAGAACATGGGCCAAGAAACTCATACCTGAGATATGGAGGCAATGGCTTTAACTCCAAAGTGGGAGGCTCTTCGATTGAGGTCTTTGTTGGAAGAGTCTTCCGGTTCTCAATATCTAAGGACAATTTTCGGGGTTCATAAGTGTACGACCCCATTCCTTGAAATGCATTTACACATTCCACATAGCCTTCCTTCTCATCATCATCATGATTAAGTAATACGGAAACCAAAGTATCATCAATATTCATCATGGCACTAGCGACATCAACAATCACCTCAGTCACTAAGTCCACAAACGAACAAACTTCATTGCTATTCGGTTGCCTCATAGATTTGTATACATGGAAAACCACATTTTCATTTCCCATACGGAAGGTGAGATCACCGGATTCCACATCAACAAGAGCCTTCCCCGTATCAAGAAAAGGTCTATCCAAGATAATAGGCACCTCATAGTCCACTTCGCAATCAAGAATCACAAAGTCCACAGGAAGGATGAACTTATCAACACGAACCAACAAATCATCAATCAGTGGTCTCTTCATAGTACGATCCGCCATTTGCAACCTCATAGACGTGGGTCTTGATTTCCCAATTCCTAAAGTTTTAAACACCGAGTAGGGCATCAAGTTGATACTCGCCCCTAGATCACATAGAGCTTTGGCAAAACCAGCGCTCCCAATAGTGCAAGGGATTGTGAAAGCGTCGGGATCTTCCAATTTTGGAGCCATTGAGTGCACAATAACACTCACTTGATGTGTCATCTTGTAGTCTCACAATTCATTGATCTTTTCTTTTTCACCAAATCCTTCATGAACTTTGCATAGACGGGCATTTTTTCAGACGCCTCAACCAATGGCACATTGATTGATAAATTCTTCATCATGTAAATAAACTTCTTGAATTGGTTCTCGCTATATTTCTTGGCGAGCCTTTGAGGGTATGGAGGAGGAGGCATTGGAATTGGTTCCTTGTCCTTTGGCACTACCGGTTCCGGTATGTCAAGGACGTGTTCCCTAGACGGGTTCACTTCTTCTTGGGTCTCCTCCACATTTTCATTAATATCAATTCTTACTTCTTCACTAGCTTGAACCACATTGCTTGGAATTTCATCTTCTTGAATCACTACATCAGCATCCATAACTCTTCTTGGGTTTGAGGTTGTTGTCTCCCCACCTTTTCCACTCCGTGTGGTTATGTCCATGGCATGTCCCGTGTTGTTCACACCCTTCGGGTTTACCACCGTATCACTAGGCAGTGCCCCCTTAGGACGAGTGTTTAAAGCTTGCGATATTTCCCCTAATTGAACCACCAAATTTTCGATTGAAGTGTTGTGAGAGGCAAGTTGAGCATCAGAGTCGGTATTTTCTCCATCATCTGTTTGAACATATTTTCAATTCGTCCCATCTCATTATTGGAAGATATAGAACCATGAGACGGATAAGGAGGCGGGTTGCTTGGTTGTTGATACATCGGGGGCCTTTGAAAGCCCGAACCCCGATTCCCTTGGTTATAATTCCAACCCCCGTGATTGTTGCCTCCAAAGTATCCTTTATTGTTTCCACCGCAATTACCTTGGTTGCCTTCATTATTGTTATTGTTCCAATTACCTTTATTGTTGTTACCACCACTCCAATTGCCTTGGTGGTTTAGATTATTCCAATTTCCTTGGTTTCCTTGAGATCGCCATTGTTGTTGATTTGGGCCTTGAGAATTGTTTCTTTGCCCTTGATAGTTGTTCACATATTACACTCTTCCTCTTGCTCATTATATGATTCGTCTTGGTCAAACCCACTATCATCTTGCACAAATTGTTCCACATGGTTTTGTACTTGTTGACCCTTTTGCCTTCTTTTGTTCACCATCATACTCACACCTTCCATTGCATCCAATTGCTTAGGACCTTGAACTTGTTGAAGTTGAGCTTTGGCTAATTAATTCATTGTGGTCGTCAATTCGGAAATTGCTTGCCCATGATCATGCAATTCCTTGTGTAGGTGAATCACATTGGATCACCTTGAGGAACATTAGCTCTACTTTTCCATGCCGATGAAGTATCTGTCGTTTCATCTAAAATTTCACAAGTTTCGGCGTACGGCATTATCATGAAATTCCCACCGGCAAGTGGGTTGACCATTCATTGATTGGTAGTATTGATCCCCGTGTAGAAGGTTTGTTGAATCATAGCCTCATTCATGTCATTATTTGGGCTCTCTTTACCATGGTACGGTACCTCTCCCAAATCTCGTGCAAAGGCTCATTGGGTTCTTGCTTGAATACTAGAATCTCATCCGGAAGAGTAGCCATATGCCCGGGAGAAAAGAACTTGGCAATTAATTTTTCTGCCAATTCGTCCCATGTATGGATGGAATGGTTTGGCAATCTTTCTAACCAATCATAGGCTTTCCCCCATAGAATGAAGGGAAATAGCCTCAACCTTAGAGCATACTCGAAGACATTGGTTTGTTTACTCCCCCAACAAGTGTCCACAAACCCTTTCAGGTGCTTGTATGCATTTTGACTCAGAGCCCCGATGAAGAATCCCTGTTTCTCTAGCAATGTAGGCATAACATTGGTGATTTGGAAGTTTCCCGCCCTAATGCGGGGCGGGACTATGGAACTTGTGTGTACTTCAGCAACACCCAGTGTTGCGCCCCTCTTGGTGGAGGTGGGGGAGGGACGGTAATATTGTCATGAGGTGGCCAACCTCGCCTATTTACTTGAGGTTCAAGAGGAACCTCATCACCTTGGTCATCGTCCACTTCCTCCCCCAAAGGCAAGTTTCCGAGAGGATCATTGTTGAGAGCCATTTTTTTTCCTACAAATGATTCACAAAAAGGTTAGTAACCCGGAAGGAAAAGAATAAAAGTCACATACAAAACCAAATATATAGCTAAATCTGTTTTTAGCTCCCCGGCAACGGCGCCAAAAACTGATGTCGACCAAATTCACACCACTAATTAGGATTGTGAAGCGGCGATGCAATTATAATTACCCAACGTGAGTCGGGGTTGATTCCTTAGAGAGCTTATATTGGATTAGTTATATATCTAGACTAAGTGTATGACGTGCCCAAAATGCACTTCCACATGCTTGGTTATTTATTTTACTTCTAATTTTTATGTTATTTCTTGTAAATGAAAAGCTAAGGAACGATAATTTTGCTTTTGTTGTTTTTCCAGTTTATAAAAGGTCTAGGGCCGTGACTTCCACCTAGGTGTTTACCTAACTGATTGAAGACTTTAGGGCAAGTTTGATAGATCGGGGTGTAATATAGCAATCACACAAGGTTACCCACTCGATACCTCTTGGTATTTAGAGTGGTTTTGCCAAATTTTCCTTTCTCAAGTCCAAATGGGTAATTCACAAAACTAGTGATAGATGCTCAAGTTGGGTCTTACTATCTCTAGATCCGACCCTCTAATTGGGGCTATCAATTTCTTGAGTTCGCCCCAATTTCTTGTTAACCTAGTTTTCCTAGACTTAGTCTCTCTTTCTCAATTAGAGACTAGGTCAATTAGGCTTGAATCAATATTTTCAACCATTGATTCTAAAGTTGAAGCAAGAACTAGGCTAAATATCACTTACCCAATCACAAACTAGCCCTAAATTATACATCCATTAGGCACCCACATTAGGGTTGGGTTACAACCCTAGATAAGAAATTAGCTACTCATAGAGGAAATTGAAGAAATAAGATTAAACTCAAAATAGATGATAGATGGAATAAAATCTAACGTTAAAATGATAAACTATTACAAAGTTACCCAAAACAGTAAAGGAAAAATGGCTATCTATTTTCTGGTCTTCAAACTTAACCTAAATTTGACAAAAAGATCTATTTATACCTAGCTAAAATTATCGGACAAAATTTCCCCTGTGGAGGTTTTGTGGTCGCACAATTCTGTGTGTGATCCGCACTTTGACGTTGACTTGACAGGATGGACTTCTGCGGCCGCACAATTTTGGGTTACGATCGCACTTCTTCAGATTTTGCGGACCGCACATTTTTGAGTGCGGCCACACTTTTGAACTTGATCTTGACATGAGAGATTTCTGTGCACCGCACATTTCTGAGTGCGGTCGCACTTTTGAATTCTGCGGCCGCACAATAATAGTGCGGTCCGCACATCTTCAGTGACCCAAACTTCCATCTCTCTGAACCTCGTCTTCTCCGACCCCACAATAATTGTGCAGTCCTCATTTTGCAAAGGAAATTTTTCAGTGGTTCTTCATACTCTGCGTCCATACTCAATATTGTGCAGTCCGCACTTTGCTCTTTTTGCTTTGTTTTAGCTCTTGTCCAAAAATACTCCTCCTTAAGTTGATTTTCATATTTTTGGCTCATATTCCAATACTCCTTCAAGAAAGCACATTTCATTAGTTTTCGGGAATACCTCTAAGCAATATTGAGCTATAACGAAAGTAAAAGAGCGCAAATAAGTAGACAAAATCCCTACTTATCAATGGGCGGCGGGATTCTGAGTACCTCCCTCGACCTGAGAAGTGGCTTCTGCGGCCGGGACAGAAACCTCCTGAGCAAGATTGGTGCACACGGTCAGAATCTTAGCTAAGGCATCCTAAAGGCCTGGAATCACAATAGTTACCGGTGGTGCTTGAGCTGACCCCACAGGCATCCACAAGTGGGACCTGCTCCTGAACTGGGGCAACTGGTGGATCTGCAGGTGTTGCCCTACCTACTATACGAGCTGCACCTCTGCCCCTTACCGCGACCTCGGCCTCTCGCGGCCCTGGATGGTGGTACTGGTGGCTGTCCATTTGCCCAGTAGTACATGTGCTCACCATTTGTGAGAAAATAGAATAACAGAAGTATAGTTTCCAGAATCAACAGATTCACACAACAATAATTCAAGAATGTGATGTTTCCTAAGGGTTCGACAACCTCTCAAAGATAAGTACAGATGTCTTCGTACCGATTCGCAAGACTCTACTAAACCTGCTCATGACTTGTGAGACCTATGTAACCTAGGCTCTGATACCAACTTCTCACGACCCAAAACCAACCGTCGTGGTGGCGCCTATCGTGGAACTAGGCAAGAAACTACTCAACCATTTCAACACAATAAAAGCTTTGAAAATAAAGACTGAAGCAATTAATATTTAAGAAAATCCTTTTTGAAATAGAAATAAATCAGCAACACAATACAGTCTATCACAAAATCGGGGTGTCACCGAGTATATGAGCATCTATACCAGAATACAGTACTACAATGTCTAGGGACTAAGAACTGAAATACTAATAAAGATAATGAAGGAGAGTCAAGTCCTGCGAATGCCATGAAGCTACCTCGATAGTCTCCGAAAATCTCGACTCCTCAATCAGAAGCTGTTGTGACCGGAAGCACCTGGATCTGCACACGAGCTGTAGGGTGTAGCGTGAGTACAACCAACTCAATAAGTAACAAATTCAACCTTTGGAATGAAATTTAGTGACGAACTCAACCGGCACAACTCAATATAGAAATTATAGTGCAGAAACGTAGGCATGCTTTCAAGTTCAATAGATAGCTCAAAATAGTAAAACATATCAAATTTGAATGATATTAACTCTTCTACTTTTAAATGCCAATGCACTTGCTGTATGTGATGCACATGCTGACAGCCTCATGTGCTCACACTCTCAAATTCTAAATCACTTGGTACTTTATATGGCCCATACGGCCCAGGGAAGATCCATCCCGGAATATATACATCACTGACCATCAGTCACCCAGTAACAAGTAGGGACAATACAATCCATGGAGAAGATCCATCTCCAGGTATATAATGTTTCAGACAAGATCCATGTCCAGGGAAGATCCATGTCTCAATAATATCAACCGTGCTCACTAGGGGTGTGTGCAGACTCCGTAGGGGATCCTTCAGTCCAAGCGCTATCATAAATCAATATAACTGTTGCAGCGTGCAGTCCGATCCAATAAATGTCACTCATAATCAGGATCTCGGCCTCACTCAGTCATTAATCTCTCCAGTCTCACTCACAGGCTCACAAATGTCATGAAACTAGCCCGAACATGATGATATGAATATGAACAAATAACAACAGAGATTGAGATATGATATGAAATGAATGAATATGACTGAGTACGAAATATCAATAAGATCAGCAAGTTAACAAAAAGAAACAACCACTATGGGTCCCAGCAGTACTAGTGTATAGCCTAAACATGATCCCTAGCATGATTGACAACCCAGTTCTTTTATCACATGGTGAAAACACGGATATCAACAAAATATGACCACTTTACAATGCCATGGAATTGACCATGTCGCAATTCACACGGTGTATGCGCACACGCCCGTCACTTGGCATGTGCGTCACCTCAATACCAATCACATAACACATAATTCGGTGTTTCGAACCCTCAGAACCAAGTTTGAAGGTGTTACTTACCTCAATCCGGGAAAAATACTACTACAACACGCCTTTGCCTCTCAAATCGGTCTCCAAATGTCCCGAATCTAATCACAAGAAGTACAATACAATCAATATAGGCTAAAGGAATCAATTCCACAAGAAAAATATGAATTTATAAGCCAAAATTCGAAATCGGCTCAAACCCCGCCCTCGGGCCCCCATATCGAAATCTGACAAAAGTCACAAAACCTGAAATTCCATTCACTCACGAGTCTAACTATACTAAATTTACTCAAATCCGATAACGAAATCCCATTCAAAATCCCCAAAATTAACTCTCCAAATCCCTAGCCTCAAATCCCCAAATTTCACCTCAAAATCACATAATCTAGGTAGGAAAAACAATAGGGAAATAAGATTATTGATCAAACACGAGTACAAGAAGCTTACCTCAAGAATCTCCTCGAAAATCCTCTCCAAAATCGCCTAAGACCGAGTTCAAAATGTTGAAATGAAACCAAAATCGCGAACCCTCATTTTTAAACATTCTGCCCTGGCATTTCGCACTTGTGGCCACTTATCTGCACCTGCGGAACCGCTTCTGCGGTAAAATATCCACTTCTACGGAATCCACTTAACTAGCTGGCTCCGCTTCTGCAAGACCTGGACCACATATGCGCATATCACAAGTGCGGAAAATTCCATCGCACCAGCGGAACCAGCCCGCATCTGCGCCCTTCTGCCCGTTTCTGCGACCGTGCAGGTGCGGGTAAATCTTCGCACCTGCGACCTCTGCTCACCTCTCCCTTGGCCGCTTCATCGGCTCTTGCTCCGCTTCTGTGGGCTCGCACCTACGGTTCCCACTCCGCAGGTGTGATTACACCAACAGTAACAAACTTCAGCTGCTTCTCTAACTCAAAATCAAGTCCGTTAACAACACGAGAAATCAACCCGAGGCCCTCGAGAACTCAATCAAACATACCAACAAGTCCTAAAACACGACACGAACTTAGTCGAACCCTCAAATAACATCAAACAACATCAAAAATACGAATTGCACATGGATTCAAGCCTGATGAACTTGGAAATTTCCAAATTCTACAAACGACATCAAAACCTATCAAATCACGTCGGATTGATCTCAAATTTTTGCACACAAGTCACAAATGACCCCACGAACCTACTCCAACTTCCGAAAATCCAATCTGACTCCGATATAACAAAGTCCACCCCCGGTCAAACTTTCCAAAATTTCAACTTTCGCTGATAAGTCATATAACATTTGTAGAGAACAAAAGGAGCAGAAAAAGGGAAAATGGGGCTACAACTCTCGAAACAACTGGACGGGTCATTGCACCACCACTTGACAAAAATTTTCATGTTAGGTATGCATGTGATGTTTATAATTTAATTGTTAAAAGTGGCCTTGATTTTTTTTCAACTGAGATTACTCATGTAAGAAGAGCAGTTGGTGTTATTCAAGGAAATAATAGACATTTTAGAACTAGGATATTTAAGACTAAGTGTACCGAACATAACCTTAAACCCAGATTCATGCCAGATGAAATTGTTACTAGGTGGAATTATACGTGCTTATTTTTAAAATGTTGCTACAAATACAGATTGCCGATAACTGAAGTTGCTAATGCGCATTGTGCTTATCCGAACCGTATGTTAACAACTACTACTTGGGAGGCCATTAATGATGTTGTTAAATTTTTACATAAATTTTATACAATTACTGTTGAGTTTTCTGGAGAATATCACCCTACTGTTACTATGACTTTAGTACATATAGCTGAAAATTCTTTTCTTCTCTCTGAATTTAAGAAGAAAGAAAAATATAAGGATGCTATTGAAAAAAAGCAAGCGAAATTCAAAAAATATTTTTTTCTAATTCTTCCTATTTACTTAATTGGTGCTGTTTTAAATCCTTCTATTAAGATGTCTAATTGTCACCAATTAATCAATGCTTTATATACTTATATGGAGATGGGTCCAACTGAAACCCCATATATATATATATATATATATATATATATATATATATATATATATATATATATATATATATATATATATATATATATATATATATATATGCATATATATATATATATATATATATATATATATATGATTATTTACAATAATTATATAATTATTATGCAAATATAATTGATATGCTGCTATTAATGTGGGCAATGTTAATCTCACTATGCATTGTACTACTTCTGCTGCATCTGCTACTATGGATGAAGATAAAGGCCTTGATGGTTATAATATTTTATCTACATTTCCTTCCATTCAAACCAGTAACATGAACATTGATGAACTTCAATTCTACTTGCAAAGGCAAATAGATCCTCGCACAAAAGAATTTTCACCGTTGGGATGGTGTCATGAGAATGAAAAGCAATTTCATGTTCTTTCCGCTATGGCTCGGGATGTGCTAAATGTGCCAATTTCAACTGCTGGATCAGAGATCGCGTTTAGCCAAGCAAAACAACAACTAGGAGACACCCGTCACTTACTGAGAAGCAATGTTTTTGAAGTTTTAGTATGTTCCAGAAATTGGATTAGATCGGAACGAATAAAGCAAGGACGTGAAGATGTTGATAAACCAGAAGACGAGGAACTTGGAGATACATTAACACATGGTAACCCATCTGAATTTAACACTTCAGAAGATGGCCAAGAAGTTCATATTGATTATGAAGAACTTACTAAGGTAATGCAAAATCTTTGAAGTTCTTGATTTATATTTAATAATTCAAATTTGAATTTACTCTTTTTTCTTTAATTCAGTAGTTGTAAAATGTAAACTTTAATTTGCAAGTTTAAATTAAAAAAAGATCTTGCAAATTTTAAGTTAAATCTTTTTCCTTCTTCATTATATTATCTTAAATTCTTAATGAAATATTCAAATATAAAACTCTTAAAGCCTTTGAATTTTTTTTTTTCAAAATTCCAAATATATAGCTTTTAAAGGCTTTGAAATTTATTAAAACACTCTTTTTATAAGATTGTTTTTATGTTTTACATTTTTACTTTATCTTAATATAAATTATGATATTTATATAAAATACACACAAAAAAAAAAACCAAATAAAATCGGCCTAGCCCGACCCGGCCCCTTAGGCCCGGAATTGTTCCGGTTCACATTTTCACCGGCGAGGCACGGAACTGGTAAAACCGGTATTTTGAAACTGGTAACCGGACCGGTACGAAGACCGGCCAGTCTCCTTTTCCAATAGTCCGGCCGGTCTCTTGACACCCATATTGTACCCTAATAATATTAAATTTGTGAATGCAGATTTATCTTTTCTGTCAACAAATTAAAGAAAAAAGAAGAGAGATCCAGTCAAAAGCTACTTAATAAGATACTAGATCATATGCACTACTATCCTGAATGGATAAGCAATATAGCATAAATAATGCAAGGCAAAACAGAGTAATAAACTTTGGCAAGAAATATCCCCTGAAAATTCTGTTTAGAAATTTAAGCTAGAGATAAAAATTAACTCCAACAAAATCACGAAAAGTGATGTGGTGAGCGGTCGGGATCCCTCCATCTTGACAAGAGATATCAGATTCCAGAGAACGGAGAATCTCTTAGCAGGGAATGCTTTACCCCTTTGTGAGCTTACCCGACATGAAACCAAATTAGTCAGGCTAGTGAGTTTGGAGGCCAAATGCCCATAGACAAAAGATCAATAAGAACTTGACGTTGGAACAGCTTCAGTGAAGTCCTGCCTCCTCTCTAGCAGTCAAATATTGAAATGTTTTCCCATATCTTTATCATAACATATTACATTGTGAATGTGTATCTTTCTGGAGATGCATTAGACTTCTCCGTCTATAAATTTGACTTTCGTTTTAGGTGATGCCCTCTGAAATTCATTAACCTGTTTCAGTATCTCAACTAATGTTTGAGGAGATTCAGGCTCTATGCAAGGCTCAATTAGCATATTCTCCAACTTCAGAGACTTGGCCAACAGAAGCTTGATCAGTTCCATCTCAGGCTTTGTGCCACTAATTTCTTTCAAGCAAACTTTGGTAAGCTGATTCAACTTCATGCCTGAATAGTATTCAGCTTCCAAAAATTCAAGAACAGGAAGTTCATCTCCTTTGTCATTAAATGCCTGAGGAAATATTACAACATGAGGAAACAACAACATAATCTAGAATATACAAAAAGAGGAAATAAAAGAAAAAGGAGAAAATAAGCCAAGATAGTTATTTCAGACCTCCATTCCAATTTCTTCCAAATATGGGGAGCTTCTAATCAAGCAAAAAAGACAGCGGATATCATCTAATTCGCTTATACGAATCTCGCATAGGTAAAGCTGTCTAAGACAGAGAAGAGGCATGGGAAGCCTCACCGGGATTTCATCTATTCCTGCAATTAGTGTCTTCCAAGGCAAATATTGAAGTCAGGACAGCAGAGGCATGATATGTCAACGAACATAAATAATATTAGTTCTAGACATTTTTACCTTGATAATAAAATAATCCAAGTTGAGATCCGTAAGAGCAGGCAAGGAACCAAAAAACTCCACAAAATTACATTTTGCTTTCTCCACAGAACCATTATTTACAACTTGCATCACAATTGAAACAAAATCAAGAAGAGGGGTATTCTTGAAACATACAGAATTTATTTTGGTCCCGAAGTAGAAGGATCTTAGTTGAGGAGCATTAACTTCAATAGAGTTCAAAGGGACTGAGATTTCAAGCTCCACATGCTCGAGCTTTGGGCAACAGGATATTAAATTCTCAAGAGATTTGTCAGAAATAGCGACTTTATACAATTCCAGGATAAGAAGCCTACTAAATGCTTCAAATGCAGGCGGAAGATTGATCAAACAATATTTAAGGGTCAAATGCGTCATGTGTGAACATGTGAAAATTGAAGAGGGCAATTTGTACTTTTCACCCTTCGGAAATTTAAAATCGAGATGCTCGACACCATTCCTTGACAGAAAAAATATCAAGTTGTCAATTTCAGGGCAGTCTTTCAGATCAGACATGGAGACTCTACACTCAGTAATTGGTCCTTGATGAAGTGACAAGAGCTGATAGAGAATCATTGCAAACTTAACTCTAGGGGTTGATACATTCTGCTTGGTTCTTTTCCACAGTCTGCTATCAAGCGTTAATTTTGGAACTTTGGCCCAGTTATACCTCCATTTCCTCGACAAGATACTAGTCCTAACAGCATCTCGCAGAGGCAAACACGTCAAAATGACATTAATTACATCGTGAGGAAGGTTGCTAATCATATCAGAAGGTTCTCGGCCCGACACTTTCATGATCTTCATTTCCATTATTTTAGAGAATCGATAGAAGAGTCTGGAGACAATAGAAGAGATAAAAATCCAGCAAAAACTTGAAATCGTATTGGAAAAACATGCTGCAACTGTGAGAAGTTAGCAGGAGATCAACCAAGAGAAAACAATCAAATGATTAATGGCTCAGAAACAAATGATTAGTTAATATAGTGGCACTACTCATTTCTTTTGATCATGTCAATACACGACTCTTTCCATAACAGTTTACGAGACTAGTTGTATCAAATGATTAATGGCTCAGAAACAAAGAAGAAAAACAAACTATTTACATATAATGCTTTCCAGATGATAAACTAATATATTAAACTTATCAATTAGCATCAAACTGCACACGTAGATGAGGCAAAGAATTGAGCCAAACATTTTATTGCAATACCAAATTAAAGAATTAGCTTTAAAGAATTTTGTTCACTTTTAGGTGCTCTTACCGAAATACTGCTAATGCCTGATTCATGTTTATACGATCTATCCCACATAAAATAATACACGTAGGGACCGTTTGTTTTGAATTTTAAGAGATATAATCTCCCCATATAAATCAGCATAAGCTCATATAATGCTTGGTTGGAATATTAAGGAGATATAATCTCCACATACAAAACAGTATTAATTAATACAACGTTTTGTTGCTCCTTTTTGTTTTCCTCATAAATAATACCTACATTAAGTTATGTGAGATAGAATCGCGGAACAGAAATGGAGTTATTAGTATACATGGACTAAAAAGCTAAAATGACCAAACACTCATAAAAGTAAGAACTTGTTGTTTTTTTTAAAAAAATAAATAAATATTTTAAAATTATACATTCTATACTAATATGTAGTAATATATCAAACTAGACATTCAACAAGAAATCATCCTTCCATTACAATCCATGCATTGCAATCCTTGCATTAGTAATCGCATCATAACTTGTCATTAAATCAAACGACCCCTATAATGCATAAATTCCCACATAAAATTTATACTGAAAAATTATAGGCCAAACCAAACAAGCCTTAAGTCTCAAATGTAGTATCTTAGTCCTAAAACTGCAAAATTCAATCTACAAAGCTAACAAAAAACTGAAAATTCTATCATGTCTTGCATTATAAACATCTTTGAACTGTAATTGACAGTAGAGAATCACTTTCATACTGTGTTAGATGATAGGAAACTTTTAAAAAAACTAAGTTTATATCAAAAACCTTCAGTTCATAATGATACAACTTCTTGAAATTGAAATTCAACATATGGAATGCAGTAACTCAAAAGTAAAATTAGAGAGAGAGAAAAAAACATACCAATCTTTATTCTGCCAGGGAGGGAATGTGAGGAGTTCGCTAGAGCAATTTGCGCAAACGAGGGTTTTTTCTTTAAGGCAGGACACGGTATAAGTTGGCGCTCGCTTGCTCGTTTTTCTTCGAGTCCGCTTGAAAAGAATTTGGGCTTGGGTCAAAGTAGGTGATTTACACACAAATGGGGTACTAAAATGGCCTTATTAAGGGTTTATATTTGGTATCAAGAAAAATATTTTTCTTGAATAAACATTTTCTTGTAAAAATAGGGGTGACACGATAAAGCATGACCCCTCCAACCGACTTAAGATTGGATAAAATATTTATAAATGATTCATTTTGACTCGCCCAATTCAACCTATATAAAATTTTGATTAATATGTTGTCCAAATTAATCATAAGAAACTTAATCAAAATATTTTTTTAAAGAGAACTTTTTTCTTTTTGGTTTGATATACATGTATAGCTATAATAAATAAAAAAGTTTTAGTTAATAAGTTGTGTAAAACCTTTTTCTTTTTTCTTGCTTTCTTTGTTGTTTTCTGATGATTTATTTAATTGTTAAATAAAATTAATAAAACTTGATAAGAATTAGGAGGGTTAGCTTATGACACATTATAAAGTACATCTTGACGAAGCTCATCTCAGCTCGAATAACATTGCCGACCGTGATTAATTATATAAACTATTCTCAATTTCGAACATACATGACTGGAACATTAGACATTGGAAATTTAAACTTTACACATACATGTCTGAAGTTGTCACGATCTGCAATTTCCACCGTCAGAACCGTGATGGCGCCTAACGTTTTACTTGATAGGCAAGCTAACAATAGAGATCATTAAGCCGTTTCTAAACCCCTTTCAGTGATTTACAACAATTAAGCTACAATAAGTAAAAGGAAAATGCGAAAATCTATAATAGTTTTAACATTTATACACAACTACCCAGAATCTAGAGTCACAATCCACGAACATTCTAAGATTTACTACAAACATTTATTCAAAAGAAGCACAACTGTTTGAATAAAAGAAAAACAGTAAACAGAAAGGATAGACAGGGACTTCAGAGCCTGTGAACGCCGACAGGGCTACGTTGAGTCTCCGATCAGATGAAGTCAGCATCTAACTCAGGGTCAATTCGGTCCAACACCAAAATCTACAGAGAAAGTGCAGAGTACAGTATCAGTACAATCGACCCCATGTACTGGTAAGTGTCGAGCCTGACCTCGACGAAAGAGTGACGAGGCTATGGCGGAACACTCAAAATAAAACTTGTATACAGTGAATAATAATGACTATAAAGAAATCATAATGTAAAAACAGTAACTTGCAAGGAATAATACAGCATCCAATGTGTCTTATCAGTGTTCAGCTATAACCAATCTTTAAGTGCGGTTCAAAGCTATCGTACAACTCACAAAGTCAAAGAAAGAGCATAAACACATAAATTATTGCAGCACGCAACCCGATCCCACCGTACGTATCACAATCCTCCCTTATTTCTTCTTAATATCATAAATAATAAAATATAGATAAAATTTTACACGCGTGAAATCCGATCCCACCATATCATAATAACCACAATTACGGTTCACCCTTATATCACCACATTCCACCCTTATTACACATGTTGCAGTGTGCAAATCGATCCCACCGTATAATAACAATTTACCCTTATTCCTCCTCATTGTTTCATCCGTATTCCACCTGTTTCAGCGTGCAACCCGATTCCACCATATTCATATCAATTACACAGGAAGCATAGAAATTTCACAAGAAATACTACTCAGCGAGACCAATCCAGAATATCACTAAAACACAACCAAGAACAGCTTAAGCAAGTAATAGGGGATAAGGAGACTACGGTACAACAATTATCTTCAACAAGAAGAAACAATATCTAACATGTCGCAATTAGGCATGTCACAATTAAAGCATGGAAGGAACAATATAAAGAGAACGGGAAAGAAAAAGGAAAAATAGACAAATTGGCGGCACGTAAGTACTCGTCACCTCACATATACGCCGCTCACATGATTTTTCATATAGAAATAAGGCAAGGATTCCTAATCCCTCAAGTCAAGGTTAGACACAATACTTACCTTGATCCACAAGCCACTCACTGCTCAAGTACCGCTTTTCCTCTAGATTCCACCTCCAAACCACTCGTATCCAGCCATAATTAACTTAATAACATCAAATATTGCTAAAGGAATCAATTACAATGCATAAACTTAGTTTTCCCAAACTTCCCCCAAAAAGTTAAAAATCGACCCTAGGCCCGCTTGGTCAAAACTCGAGGTTCCGACCAAAACTCATTCTTCCATTCACCCCTGATCCTTAATATGCAATTAATTTTGAAATCCGACCCCAAATTGAGGTCTAAATACCACTTTCTTAAAAATCCATAATTCTACCCAAACCCCCAATTTCTACTATGGAAATCGTAGATTTTAGGTTGAAAAATTCATGGAATGTAATGGGTAATTGAAAGAAAATGGTTTAGAATCATTTACCAACACTTTGGGGAAGAAATTAGCTTGAGAATCTCCTCTAGGTCGTTTGGCTTTTTAAAATTTGAAAGAATGGCCTAAGTCCCGAAATGGGACTGTTAAATAGCTGGGCGATAGTGTTCACCGCGTTCGCGAGGACATTGTCGCGTTAGCAAAGAGCAGCTTCCTAAAGACTTATGCGATCGCAGGAGGCACTACGCGTTCGTGAAGGTTTAGCACGCCTTACCTTCACGTTCGCAAGATAGGGCTCGCGTTCGCATAGAGTTCCCCTGGTGCCCTGCCTAGACTAGATGAAGCTACACGTTCGCGTTCGACGGGTCGCATTCGCATAGAGCAACTCCCCACAATGCTCCGCATTTGCGACCATGGTCTCGCGTTCGCGTGGAGTAAAATCCTGCGCAGCCCAGAGCCTCATTCGCAATCGCGAAGCACAAAATATCAAACACTAGGTACAACATACACACACCAGATTTTCTAAGTCTAAAACATCCTGTAACCTATCCGAAACTCACCTGAGCTCTCGGGGCTCCAAACCAAATATGCACACAATTCCTAAAACATCCTACGAACTTGCTTGCACGATCAAATCGCTAAAATAACACTATGAATTTAGCACAAATCGAATGAAATTTTCAAGAAAGGTTTAGAAGTTCTATTTTCTCAACCGGACGTCCGAATCACGTCAAACTAACTCTGTTTCTTACCAAACTTCATAGACAAGACATAAATATTATATTGAACCTGTACCGGGCTCTGGAACTAAAATACGGGCCCGGTATCAATAACGCCAAACGTCAATAGATTCTCAAAACCATTTAAATTTTAGACTTTTTAATTTTCAACAATATCTCAAGCTAGGGACCTCGGAATTCGACTCCGGGCATATGCCCAGGTCCTATATTTCAATAAGGACCCACCGGGATCGTTAAAATACGGGTTCAGATCCGTTGACCAAAACATTGACCGATGTCACACCTTCTTTTTCCCGAAAGGGGTATTAGGGAGTTTTTCCAATTAAAGTGACATTAATCGAAATGAGATTATTTATTTATTCATAGTCGCCACTTGGGATAATTTATGGTGTCTCTAGTCACCATTTTATTTTAAATCCCAAATCGAGGAAAAATGACTTCGTTTAAAGTCTGCGAGAACCAAAAGACCGGGTAAGGAATTTTGTTAACCCGGGGAGAAGGTGTTAGGCATTCCTGAATTCTGTGATTTTAGCATGATCGCTTAACCATTATTAGTTGGTTTAATTATCTGATTTATTACATATTTTAAACCTATTTGTGCATCTTTAACTTTTATGCGCTTTTGATTACTTATGGAGTGTTTGAACAAGTCGCGATTTCGCGCACCCGTTTGTTTTTATACACATTATGAATCGCGTCACGGGAACCGTACCCGCAAGATGCAACATGTTTATTTTAGTTATTGTTTGAAGTTATGGTCGGGTCACATGAAATGCGCATCCGAGTGGGATTTACGTATCGTGACCATGCCACGGGAACCATACTCATGATCACGATGGTTTATTAATCGCGCCCAAAGCAAACTGCAATGTTCATGATTTCGTCGTTTTCCATGCCCATGCAAAGATTAATAGGTCAAAACTTTCAAGCTTTAAGTTTTTATTCATCTCTTTATTCCCTTTCTAAAGTCACATTCGACTTTTTGTAAAAGAAAGACCAAAAGTATTTCCTTGTCAAAATCTCACATATCACAATTGCAGTGAACTCATTTCGATAGTATAATAAGGAACGAACAAATAATATCCATGACCAGGCAAACAATATCAAAAACAATTTTGAACCAGTATTCTTCAAACAATATCAAACCGATTATGAACTCAGTATTCAAACGATCAAACAATATCAAAACTCAGTATTCTTCAAAACAATTTTGAACCACACATACAAACTAATTACCATGAAAACAATTATAAAGCGCGGAATTAATCAATAAAGTAGAAATAGACCTTTCAATAGATAAATGTTCTTTGATACACAGGAACAGAGATCTGCTGGGCTTTTGTATTGTTGGTTGAATTCCCAGTGCACACACAAGTGTACGTGGTCGACAAGTAATATAGGATTTTAAGTCCAGATATC
>ML325568.1:0-13671 GCA_005239505.1 Nicotiana paniculata
TCAAGTGTTGCACGTGGTCATCTTGGGTCCTGGACTTAACGATCACGTCATCTACGTATACTTTGATCTCCTGGTGTATCATTTTGTGGAATATGGCCGTCATGGCCCTCATATAAGTAGCCCCATCATTCTTTAAACCAAACGGCATGACCCGGTAACAGTATGTTCCCCAGGGTGTAGTGAAGGCTATTTTTTCTGCATCTTCTTCATCCATCAACACCTGGTGATATCCGGCGTAGCAGTCGACAAAAGACTGCACCTCATGTTTGGCGCAATTATCCACTAAGATGTGTATATTTGGTAATGGAAAATTATCCTTGGGACTGGCTTTATTCAGATCNATTTTGGGCTGGGTTGTTTGGTGTTAGGGAGAAAGGATTTGGGTCTGGGAAGCTCTGGCCCAGGTCTGATTTTAAATCCATTTATTTAACTAAAATCAATTAGTTAAATTCAACTCTAATTTAAACCAAGGAATGTAGTAATTAACTTAATCCTTATTTATTTACAGATTAATCAAGAATGACACGACCAATTCTATATTCCTAATTCAACCCGTGTTTTATCGAATAAAAGATGATTAATTTCNATCAAGAATGACACGACCAAACCTATATTCCTAATTCAACCCGTGTTTTATCGAATAAAAGATGATTAATTTTTGTAGTAATTAGTTATTAAAAACTACATTACGTTAGATACTCGTCATTTGTCTACCATTTAAATAATTATAACCAATGACTTCATAATGCAGAATTTCAATGATTTTGAAAGATGAATTATGGATATGCAAGCAATGCAGATAATTCACAATTAATTACTGAAGAATCAATCAATATTCATAAAATCAATTGATTTATTGGGATTTTTATAGGACGATACGGCGAGTAAAAATCACATGCTCACACCTGCAGTCACACTGGTGCGCCAAAACTTCTGCACCTGCGGTGGCTGGGCTGCCTCACTAATTCACTTCTTCGGCTCGTGGCTCGCACCTGCGAGCTAGCACCTGCGGCTGGCCAAGCGCAGGTGCGATTATGACAACAATTAGGAGCTTCAGTTGTTGCTCCCAATTTCCAACTTGGTCTTAGCCTCGTCCGATTGATACTCGGGGCCCCCAGGAAAAGCCCGAACATACCAACAAGTTTGGAATCATAAAACGGACTCTCTCGAATTCTCAGAATGACTGAAAAAAATTAAAACTAAGAATCACACCCCAAAACCAATTGAATCAAACTTATGAACTTCAAGTTCTTCAATTTACTCTCAATGTGCCGAAACGTACTTAAATTACTCGGATTAACACCAAATTTTGCGTGCAAGTCTTAAATGACATTACGAAACTATTTCCAATCTCGAAATTCCATTTGGACCTCGATATCACAAAAACCCGCTCCAAACCAAATTTAAAGAACTTCTAAAACCTTCAAAGAATCAACTTTCACTATTAGGCACCGAAACACTCCCGGGTCATCCAAAACCCGATCCGAGCATACGCCCAAGTCCGAAATCATCATACGAACCTATTGGAACCGTCAAATCCTATTCTGAGGTCGTTTACTCAAAATGTTAGCCGAAGTCAAACTTAGCCTTTTAAGGCCAACTTAAGGAACCAAATGTTTCGATTTCAACCCGGACCTTTCCAAATTCTCAAACTAACCAACCCCGCAAGTCATAAAACAATAAAGCACATACGGGGAGTCTTATTTAGGGGAACGAGGTTCTAGAAAGCAAAATGACTGTCCGGATCATTATATTCTCTACCTCTTAAACAAACGTTCTTCCTCGAACGGGTCTAGAATCATACCTAGAGTGTTGAACAAGTGAGGATATCTGCTTTGTGTGTCCTCCTCGGACTCCCAGTTCGCCTCCTTGACTGTTTGAACTCTCCACTAAACCTTTACCGCGGAAATCCTCTTGGATCTCAACTGGAGATCCTACCTATCAACAATGGCAACTAACTCCTCTTCATAACCCAGATTCTCATCTAGAGGAATCGCGCTGAAGTCTAACACAGTGAAAATTCGGGATGATACCTCCGGAGCATAGACACGTGGAAAACCGGATGAACTCCCGATAGAATGGGAGGCAAAACAAGCTTATAATCAACCTCCCCAACTTGCCTCAACACCTCAAATGGGCCTATAAACCTTGGGCTCAACTTTTCTTCTTCCCAAACCTCATGATACCCTTCATCGGCGAGACTTTCAAGAGAACCTTCTCGCCCACCATAAATGATAAGTCACGCGCCTCTGATCTGCGTAACTCTTCAGTCGGGACTGTGCTGTGCGAAGTCGCTCCTGAATCAACTTTACCTTTTCCCAGGCATCTTTCACCAAATCAGTACCATACAACCTAGCCTCGCCGGGCTCAAACCACCCAATAGGAGGATGACACTGTCGTCCATATAAAACCTCAAATGGAGCCATCTCGATGCTGGACTGGTAACTGTTGTTGTGAGCAGACTCGGCCAAAGGCAAGAAAAGATCCCACTGCCCTCCAAAGTCGATTACACATGCTCTGAGCATGTCCTCCAATATCTGAATTGTCTGCTCCGAAGGCCCGTCGGTCTGTGGATGAAATGTTGTGTGAGCTCTACACGGGTCCTCAATTCACTCTGTACTACTCTCCAGAAATGTTGAAGTAAACTGAGGACCTCTATCTGAAATGACAGAAACAGGCACACCATGCAGCCGAACTATCTTATGGATATAAATCTAGGCCAATCTCTCTGAAGTATACGTAGTCATCACAGGAATGAAGTGTACCGACTTGGTCAATCTGTCTACAATGAACCAAACTACATCAAACTTCCGCAAAGTCCATGGCAACCCAACTACGAAGTCCATAGTGATGCGCTCTCACTTCCACTCAGGTATAGTCATCTGCTGGAGTAGGCCTCCTGGGCTTTGGTGCTCATACTTAACCTGCTGGCAATTTAGGTATCTAGCTACATACTCAACTATGTATCTCTTCATCTGCCGCCACCAATAATGTTGCCTCAGGACACGATACATCTTCGTGGAACCTAGATGAATGGATTATCTGGAACTGTGCGCCTCCTCTAGAATCCTCTCCCTCAAACCATCGACATTAGGAACACACAGATGACCGTGGAGTCACAAAACACCATCCTCTCCAATAGAAACCTCCTTGGAACTACCTTGTAGTACCGTCTCCTTGAGAACCATCAAGTGCGGGTCATCAAACTGTTGAGCCTTGATCTGCTCCAATAGTGAGGACTGGGAAGCGACGCAAGTAAGAACTTGGTTGGGCACTGAAATATCCAACCTCACATGTCTGTTAGAAAAGGACTGTATATCCAAGGCTGGTGGCCTCTCCTCTATTGAAATGAATTCCAAGCTACCCATACTCTCTACCTACCTACTCAAGGCATCCGCGACTACATCGCCTTGACCGGATGATAAAGAATGGTAATGTGATAATACTTGAGTAACTCAAGTCATCTATATTGCCTCAAATTGAGATCCCTTTGCTTGAACAAATGTTGCAGATTGCGATGATCAGTGTAAACCTCACAAGACGCCCCATATAGATAATGCCTACAGATCTTAAGATCATGAACAATCGTGACCAACTCCAAATCGTGCACAAGATAATTCTTCTTATGGGGATTCAGCTTACGTGAAGCATATACAATAACTCGTCCCTCCTGCATCAATACACAACCTAAGCCAACACGTGAAGCGTCAAAATACACAGTATAAATCCTCGAACTTCAAGGCAACACAAGGACTGATGTTGTGGTCAAAGTCGTCTTAAGCTTCTGGAACCTTACCTTACAATCATCGAACCAACAAAATTGAGCACCCTTCTGGGTAAATCTAGTAAAAGGTGCTGTAATAAATGAGAAGCCCTCCACGAACCGGCGATAATAACCTGCTATAACCCCAAGAAGCTCTTGATCTCAGTTGCCGAAGTAGGACGATGCCAAATATGAACCGCCTCAATCTTGTTGGGATCCACCTTAATGCCCTCACTTGATACCACATGCCCCAAGAATGCCACCAAATCTAACCAAAACTCACACTTGGAGAACTTATCATATAGCTTCTGTTCCCGCAAGGTCTGAAGCACCACTCTCAAATGCTGCTCGTGCTCCTCCATGCTACATGAGTAAATCAAAATGTCATCAATGAAGACAATGACAAGAGAATCAATATAAAGCCTGAACACCATGTTCTTTAAGTCCATAAACGTCGCTGGTTCATTAGTCAAAATCGAAAGACATCAGTAGAAACTCATAATGGCCATATCTAGTACGAAAAGTGGTCTTTAGAACATCTGAGTCCCGAATCTTCAACTGATGGTGCCCTGATCTCAAGTCGATCTTAGAGGACACCCTAGCACCCTGCAAGTGGTCAAACAAATCATCAATACACGACAACGATTACTTGTTCTTAATGGTGACTTTGTTCAACTGGCGATAATCAATGCACATCCACATAGTCCCATCTTTTTTCTTCACAAATAATACTGGTGCACCCCAAGGCGATACACTCGGCCTGATGAACCCCTTTGCTAGCAACTCCTCAAGTTGTTCCTTCAACTCCTTCAATTATTTGTAGCCATACGGTGCGGTGGGATAGATATAGGTTGGGTACCTGGATCCAAATCAATATAGAAATTGATATCACGATCTGGTGGCATGCCTGGAATATCAGAAGAAAACAAATCGGAGAACTCCCGTACTACTAGTACCGAATCAATCACCGGGGAATCCACAGTACTATCCCGAACATAGGCTAGATAAGCCAAACAACCCTTCTCGACCATGTGTTGAGCCTTCTTAAAAGAGATAACCTGATTAGATGTACTGACAGAAGGACCCTTTCACTCTAATCTAGGCAACCCTGGCATCGCTAAGGTAATAGTCTTGGCATGGAAATCAAGGATGGCGTGATATGGAGATAGCTAGTCCATGCCCAAGATGACCTCAAAGCCGGTCATATCAAGCAATAGAAGATCCGCTCTAGTCTCGTAACCACAGAATGTAACCACACAGGACTGATAGATCCGATCCGCGACAACAGAATCACTTACAGGAGTGGACACATAGACAAGAGTACCCAAGGACTCACGAGGAATATCCAGAAAGTGAGCAAATAGAAATGACACATATGAATAGGTATATCCTGGATCAAATAATACTGAAGCATCCCTACTGCAGACAGACATAATACCTGTGATAATGGCATCTGAGGCCACTATATCTAGTATGGTCGGAAAAGCATAAAATCTGGCTGGAGCGCCACCTGGCTGGCCTCCGCCTGCCTGACCTCCATCTTTGGGAAGACCTCGACCCACCTTCCCTCCGCCTCTGGGCGGCTGGACGGCTGGTGTGGCTACTAGAGATGTAACCATGGGTTGATGACCCTGTTGCACCGCCTTGCCCCGAAGTCTGGGGTAATGTCTCTTCATGTGACTAGGATCCCTGCACTCATAACAACCTCTCGGAGCGGTGGACTGTTTCCCCGAAGTCTGACCCTGGTGGCCTAAATATCCACCGGAAGAACCCTGAAGAGCGGGAGGACGATATGAACTCTCTGGCATGGAACTGAAATAGGAACTAGAAGAACCCTGATGAGCGGAGTATCCACTGAAAGGACCCAGAATATTTGGCGGGCGGTAAGAACTCTCCGACATAGCACTGAAATAGGGCCACACTGGAACACTTCGAGGAGGTGGTGGTGCTAGATATGGGGGCCTGCTGGGCTGACCCCTCCCAAAAAGACCTCTGCCCCCAGCTGGGGCACCTCTGAACTCACCAGAAAAATAGGACCTCTTGTTCCGCTGCATCTGCTCTCTACCCCTCTAATGGTAACCCTCAATCCTGTGAGCAATCTCCACTACTAACTAATAGGGAGTCCCCATCTCAACCTCCCGATCCATGCTAGCATGTATACTAGAGTGCAACATCACAAAAAACCTCTGTATTCGCTCCATCTCAGTGGGAAGTATCATAAGTGCATGGCAAGACAACTCAGAAAATCTCACCTCATAATCGATCACTGATATCTGAACCTTCACGAGTCGCTCAAACTGACACCACAACTCCTCCCTCTGGGAGGGTGGAATATACATGTCCAGGAATAGGCGTGTGAACTGGTCCCAAGTCATAGAAGGAGAATCTGCTGGTCTGCCAAGAAGATAAGACTTCCACCACCTACGTGGTCTTCCCTCCAACTTAAAGGTGGTAAAATCCACCCCGCGAGACTCCAATATGCTCATGTTGTGCAGTCTGTCCCTGCACTTATCAATAAAGTCCCAGAGATCCTCATGTCGCTCACCCCCAAAGACCGGAGGGTGAAGCCTAGTCCAGTTGTCCAAGCGCTTCTGCGGCTCGCCGGCCGTATCTAACCTAGGCTCAGGTACACCAGCTGCAACTAGCTGGGCCCGCCCAGGGGTAGTGTACCCGGGGTCTGATATACGACAGCTACATGCCCAGGTACCGGAGCAGTAGGGGTCTATGCTCCCCCTCCCGCATGAGATGTGGCTGGGTTTGCTGGAAATAAACCAGCCTGGTTCACAGAATCCATGAACCGCAGCATACGACCCATGACCTCCTGAAAGCCTAGTGTTGACATGAAATCTACCGGAGTTGGCTCTACTGTGGGCACTTCGCCCTGCACCTCAACAATGGGATCCTCCACTGGATCCGCTAGTGGTACAACTGGGGCAACTCTGGTACGTCCTCCTCCCCTACCTCGGATTGGTTCCCTCCCCCGACCTCTGCCTCGACCTCTCGCAACAGGTGGATCAGCTCCTCCCGGGTCCGGAACATCTGTCGTGCATGTTCTCACCATCTATGAGAGAGTAAGAGAAGAAACATAGTATACTATCAACTACACGATATGAGATGAATAAAGAGTAGTTTCCTAACACCTTATAGCCTCTCGAAGTTAAGTACGGACGTCTCCGCACCGATTCGCAAGACTCTATTAGGCCTGCCCATAACTCGTGAGACCTACATGAACCTAGTGTTTAACCAAAGAATTAGATCTTTTGACTAAAGCTATTTCTAGGATGAACACGGGTTACTGATAATCAAGGAAATAGAGAAAAAACGAGTAATAGACAATATTGCAGAAATATAGAAAAGCAAAATAGATTGTATTCGAAAATCATATGCTTTTACAAGCTGTATTCACGTCCCTTATATAGGAGATTCCTTGATATAACGTACAACTCTTGCTATGATTGCTCATTAATGACTAATTATGACATTAATGGGGCGTTACAAAGGATAACGGTAATTGAGGTACGGTTACATAACGTACGAGTAATCAATTGTGGGTCCTTGAATCTTCCCGTAGCTTTGTCCAGATTCATTCTGACCTGTCTCATCCCTGTCTTGATCAGGTTGAGTTTCCCGTGGATGATGAGCTCGAGGGTTTATTGAATTGTGCCTCTTTGTTCCGTACCTCTTCAAAGAATCACATCCAGCTGTCGTGTTCTCCTGTGTCCACATAACTGTCTGAGTTGTCAAGAATTGGCTTACGTTTGAAACTCTTTTTTACCAATACAGATAGTCCCTCTTTATGGCGGGATACTCATTTATGGCGGGAATATTTTGCCGCCTCTTTACCTCGATACATTGTATCCTTCTCTGAATCATAGGCGTCGTTTTGTAACTTCTATTTAATTCTCATACCACGTGTCCTTCTCGGATTTGTTCTGCATTTACTCGGCACCTTTTAGGGCTTTTTGCGGCTGCGTCGGTCCCGAAGTGACACCTTCAATTATGACTTTTCATCATCATTTTTCTTTTTTTCCATGTTTGACGGTTGTCCTCAAGTATAAATACCTTTATTTTGCTCCCACGAAACACTTTCTAACTTCTTTTTTTGTAAAGAACTTTTTCTTTCCTTTGTAAGCATGTATTCTTCAAATCAACCTCAGAGAGTAATAAATATTGAAAATTTAACGACATCTTCTGCTCCGAATAGGGGTCGGAGGGGTGGTAGACTTAGGAGTCTAGGATACACTCCTTCGAGAGGCTCTTCTTCTTCTCAGATAGTTTCCCCTCCTTCTGCTAGGTCTCTAGTTTCTCCGAGGTTTAGGGATTCCCGGTCTTTGTCTAGAGGTAGAGGTTAACGCCTTCGTGAACCAGGAGTTGATGAAATTTTTCCTTTTGAGTTTGTATTTTCTAGAGATAATCAAGTTCTCGTAGACCAATCTTCTTCCCTTGAGAGTGTCGAAAGGTATCCAACCCTTATTATTGAGGGTCAGATTTCCCTTGTTCGTAGGGAGTGTTTTTGGAGGCTTGATTTCCCTATCTACATTCCGAATAGTAATCAAAGAATAACGTCTTACAAGACGGGATACTCTTTTGTTTATACATACCCTTTTACTCTAGGGTTTAGTCCTCTCATTGATCCAGTCATAATTGAATTTTGCCGTTTCTTCAATATCTGCTTAGGACAAGTTGGTTCGCTTGTGTGGTGAGTTGTCGCATTTCTTAGGATTTTAGCTTCTTTAGCCTCGGTTCCTTTTACTTTCAATCATCTTATTCATCTCTACTCCCCTCCCTTGTTTCGTCAAGGGGTTTTTACTCTGACTGCTAGGAGTAAAAGAGTGTTGGTAACCCTTGGAGATGATAAGGATAGGGGTTGGTACCTCCGGTATGTCGTTGTACCCACTGTTGGTTTAGTGGGTGAAGAAAATCTTCCCTTACCTGAGAATTGGAATCGTGCATGTGAGTACACTTTAGCTCACATCTATTAACTTTTCTCATTCCGACTTGAGATGTTTTACTAACACCGTATCTGTTTCTTCTTTTCTCAACAATCATGGGTACTGTTGAGAATATCTCCGGTATCCGTAATTGGGTAGAAAAATTATTATCTGTTGCTCCTTTAGAAGAGAGATATTGGAAGTATTCGCTTGGAAGTACGGTTGGCATGTAAAGAACCACGGTAAGTGAAGCTTTTGTTATTTCTTCTTTCCTTACTCGAGCCTCTTCTTCCTTTGTCGCTTAACTTTTTTCCCTTTTGATAGGGTTCTCTGCCCATGGGGTGTCTGCTTCATCTATCCTGAAGATGTCTTTGGCCCAGGACCAAGAGATTATTGTTGGTTCGTCTTCCTCGAAGAGGAATATTGGTGAGTCTCGTTCCGTAGCAGAAGAAGAAGAGGAGGGTGCTTTGTTGCGCAGGTCACGGAGAAGGTGTGTGGTTTCGGACGATAAGTCTACACTTATGACTTTGCCTTCTGTGTCTGTGGTTGATCCCTCTACCTTCGAAGATGTTTCACATTCCCCCATTCATAAATCGGTAGATTACTTGTTCCATGAAGGTTTGACCTTGCTCCTGATGATGTCCCTTTGGCTGCTGTTTTTCCTGCTTCTTTAAGAGAAGTTGTCTCATCTGCTCCTTTGGCTATTACGGCTTCTGTTGTTGCTTTGCTAGTGGCTTCCTCAACTCTTCAATCCTCCGTGCCTGCTGCTTTTCCTGTGGCTTCTCTAGTTCCTCAACCCTCTGTGCCTGTTGTTGCTTCATCTCTGCCTGCTTCCATGCCTTCTGTTAGGGAAGTAGGGTCTTCCAGCAGAGAGATGCGGCAGGTGATAATAGAGGTTCCAGCTGAGGGGAATCTTTTCAAGAAAACGGGTGAGCCCGAAGTGTGTCTCAAGCCTTTGATAGGTCCCATTGAGAAAAACCAAGCTAGCCAGCCATAGTGCTCTTACATGGGCCAATGAAGTTGTGCATACCTCTTTGAAGGTATGGTGCAGGTTATCCTCTTTCATTTTAGTATATGAAATTTATCATATCTAATTGGTTTATTTCTTGTAAATTCATCTTATAGGCATGGAGCTCATGAAGAGGATATTAAATACGGATCAGGAGACAAAAGAGTTGCAGGCCGATACTGATAACTGGAAAGCACAATATGATAGCCTAAGGATTGACATGGATGCCTTAGAAGAGGAAATGAGTACCTTGAAGCGGCAGATGAGACTCATGGCGGCAGAACTGGCAGTAGAGAAGGATTCTTCCAGTCAGGCTGATAAAGACAAGAGTATTCTGGAGTCCTCATTTGCTGAGCAGCTATCCCGCGCCTCAGAGGAGATTAGAGACTTAAAAAACTTGCTGGGGCTGAAGGAGGAATACTCAGGCGAGCTCGTGCAATCACTCACCCGTACTCAAGAGGATCTTCGTAACGATTTAGATAAAGTTCAAACTATGGAGGAGTCGATTGTACCGTTAAGGGCCGCCCATGAAGCTGCTGAAGCAGAGACGGACGGATTGAGAGATGAGCTTCAATTATGGTCAAGGGATTATGAAGATCTTGAAGAGACGGCTGATGTTGATGTGAGCTGGGCTTATATGAATTCTCGCCTTGACAAATTGACGGAAATGAGTCAAGAGGGTTTCGACCTTAGTGCTGAAATATCTAAAACTAAGGAAGCCATGGAGAAGACTCAACAAGGTCATAACCTCTCTTCACCTGATGGCGAGACTCCTGTTGCTCGTGCCTCTTCATCCCTAGTTGCTCCCGCTCCTTCTGCCAGTGCCGTCAACCCCCCTCCTGAAGAAATTTAAGAAGTTGGTTCACCCCCTTTTTTTTTATCTTTGTCTCAATTGGTGGTTACCCCCTGTCCCATCGGGGGTAAATTTGGATCTCTTTAAAGTCCCCAAATGACAACTTAGGGGCACCTAAATGCATAAAAATTCTATACGGATAAGTATAAGTTAATACTTAGTTTTTACTAAGCCGTTTTAATATATTAATGCTAGTATGACTTTTGTTTTTCCGTTGAGTTTCTGTTTCTCTTTAAGTCTTTTTCATGCTTCATTTTTCGAGGTTTTAGTTTTACCTTTGAGTTTTGCATATAGAATGCTTTAGATTACTCGTACCTTTTTGTAATAGGCACGGTGTCATATTAAATGTGTGACTTTTTGTAGTAGGCATAATTTATGGAAGAGGGCCCTTTTTTGATCGACACTTAATGAAGAAGACGTCTCAACTTCATAAAGGTGTAATAATGCAATAGAGTGATAGGAATTTTTCACATATTTAAGAATCTTTCTGAGGAAAGTTTTTTTTTTTGTTAGAACTTTCAAAACTTTTTACATGTGTTTGATTATCGTCTAAAACTCATGTTGCAACATTTTTCTTTTAACCGATTTGATATACACTTGTATTTCATAAATGTTTTTCATATGTAACAGTTTTTTCGAGTAATTACAAGGGAGCAACTATTTTTCATTAGTAACAGTTATTATAAGAATTGAGGTTTTTACCGGCAACTGTTTTTGTTGGAAACAATTTTCTAATAAGTACGAGGGAAATGTTTTCTTATTCGTAACTGTTTTATTTGATAACAGTTTTCTGAACAAATACAAGGATTTTGATATTTCATCCATAACTGTTTTATTTGATAACAATTTTCTATATGAGTACAAATATTTCATAACTGTTTTTAATCATAACAGTTTTTGAATGAGTACACTGATGATGATCTTTTACCCCTAACTGTTTTTGTTACAACAGTTTTGAATAAGTATAAAGATGTACATTTCTTCCTCGTGACTAATATTTTTTCTTTTCAACCTGAACATGCTCGAAGGTTTTTTGCATTTTTGCATTAGGCTTTGTATTTGGATGACTCTTTTGATCTCTTTCTATTCTGCTCGTATCACTTGTCTCGTTGGGTAGATGGGTCTTCAAGATTGAGCTTTTGACTTTCTAATAGTCTTCTTTGCTTCTTCTTAGCCTTCCATATTGTATAGTCCCCCAAGTGTTTGAGCTTTGAAGAATGAGATCTCGGGCACTTGATTATTCCTTCCATGTGGTCCTTTTCCTGAAAAGGAAAAATATTTCGGACTCGAAGGTATATAGTTTTTTAGATGAAGACTGCTTAACCCTTTAAAACGTCCATCAGAAAGTGTAATCCTAGACCGGGAATTGTGTTATTTCCTCGCGTCTTTGCAGGTCTAATATCATCATCTGGTGATGGGTTAGCTTTATGCCTATCATCTAAAAAAGTTAGTAAAATTTTTAAATGTTCAAAATAAAATCGAACGTGTGATACCTGAATGGGGGTACTTCTTTTCCTTAGAAGTAATACTTCTTTAGGTGGATGGAGTTCCATCTTGTTGGTAGAATTCTGCCGTCCATAGCTTCCAAATCATAGGCTCCCTTCCCAGCTATGCCTCGTAGGGTCCTTCCCAGTTTGGATTTAGCTTTCCTACGCCTGCTTCTTTTGTTGATTGAAAGACTTTTTCGAGGACGAAGTCCCTAATCTGAAGTACCTGAGATGAGCTTTACGGTTGTAATAACGCTCTATGATTTATTTTTGAGCTGTCATCCGTATCAGTGTTGCTTCTCTCCGTGGTTCGAGAAGGTCCACATTGGTCCTCAATTCGTCGTCATTTTCTTCCTCCATGGATATTGCGAACCTTATGCTTGGTTCGCCAACCTCCATAGGTATTAAGGCTTCTGAGCCATAGACAAGTGCGAACGGGGTTTCTCCCATGGCTGTTTTTGAAGTTGTTTTGTATGCCCATAGTACCGCTGGTAACTCATCAGACCAGTTATACTTTGGCTTTATCCTGACGCTTCTTTAGATTGTTGATGATGACCTTATTCGTTGACTCAACTTGACCATTATCCATGGGGTGGTATGGCGTTGAAGTGATCCGCTTGATTTACCAGCTTTCGAAGAATTCTGTGATTTGCGAGCCTATGAATTGTGGGCTATTATCACACACGATCTCCTTTGGTATCCCAAATCGGCATATTATGTTTCGTCATAAGAAGCTTTTAACATCCTTTACTCACACTTGTTTGAACGCTTCTGCCTCTACCCATTTTGTAAAATAGCTGGTTAGCATGAGCAAAAATCGTACCTGTCCTTTAGCTGTGGGAAGAGGTCCCACTATGTCCATACCCCATTTCATGAAAGGCCATGGGAATACTATTGTATGCAATAATTCCGCTGGTCGATGCATGTTATTGGCAAACCTTTGGCACCTGTCGCATTTGGATACGAAGTTCTCCGCTTTTTCTTCCATCTTAGGTCAATAGTATCCAGCTCTGATTAGGGTTTTCACTAAGGATCTCACCCCTGAGTGATTTCCACAGTGTCCTTCATGGACTTCTTTCATCACAAATTCCGTTTGAATACTGTTGCATTCGAGTCTCTCGAGCGATGTAAGTCCCCTGCATCTGATTTACTACCAGTTGGGAGTCGCTGTTTATCATGATTTGCTCGATCGAGAGTTCCCGTGCGAGTTCAAGCCCTACAATAATAGCTTCATACTCTGCTTCATTGTTAGTTATAGGATAACACTTGATAGCTTGCCGTGTCTTTTCACCCGTGGGTGATATTAAGACTATGCCTAAGTCGGCATCTTTTATATTTGAGGAGCCATCGGTGAATAGGATCCATAGGCCCGGATTAGCACCGTTAAAAAGTTGTAACTCTTTTTCTACATCAGGGAGAATGTTGTTACTAAAGTCAGCAACAAAATCAGCTAGTATTTGAGACTTAATTGCAGTCCTAGGCTGATAGATTATTTCATGCTCACTTAATTCTATGGCCTGTGAGCATGTGATTTTCGCTCGCCATATCGTCCTATAAAAATCGGGAATAAATCAATTGATTTTTATGAATATTTGTTGATTTTTTAGTAATTAATTATGAATTATTTG